>JAEIIG010038150.1:0-72882 GCA_018904695.1 Drosophila parvula | reverse complement strand
CATTGGTCGGTCAAATTAAACCATTTTTGAAACGACTAAGATTCAAAGTTGCCATAAAAAACTATGTAACTTACCATGCCGATGGTTTTTGGGTATCATCTGCAGAAGTAGAAGCATGACAACCCATTATTCTCTTACGTTGCAAGTAACTTCTGCACTCTTTCGCCAAAGACCCTGATATACATATAGGCAATTTCAACCCATTGGTTGGTCAGATAAAACCATTTTTGACACAACTAAGATTCAAAGTTTGCCAGATAAAAGACCAGACTCGACTTACCATGCACTTGGCTGCCTTTTTGGCCTATGGCCAGTGCAGAAGTAGAAGAGTTACAATATATGCCAGCCACTGCGGTTTATATATAAAACTTTTTGTGCTAAAATAAAAGTGCAATATTAAATGAAACCCTTGTGTTTTCTATTTCTTTTACAGCTGAGCGTGCTTTAGACACCATGAATTTTGACCTGCTCCGCAACAAACCGATTCGCATCATGTGGTCGCAGCGCGATCCCTCACTGCGCCGCTCTGGCGTCGGTAATGTGTTCATCAAGAACCTGGACAGGGCCATCGACAATAAGGCCATCTACGACACTTTCTCCGCCTTCGGCAACATTCTAAGCTGCAAGGTCGCCACCGACGAGAAGGGCAATTCCAAGGGCTACGGCTTCGTTCACTTCGAGACCGAGGAGGCCGCCAACACGTCCATCGAAAAGGTGAACGGCATGCTGCTCAACGGCAAGAAGGTATACGTGGGCAAGTTCATTCCCCGCAAGGAGCGCGAGAAGGAGCTGGGCGAGAAGGCCAAGCTCTTCACTAATGTCTACGTGAAGAATTTCACGGAGGAGTTTGATGATGAGAAGCTCAAGGAGTTCTTTGAGCCTTATGGCAAGATCACCAGCTACAAGGTGAGAAAAAAAATACATTTAAAAGACCTAGTTGGCCTTGTAATAAATTTATATGTCTTTTCAGGTCATGTCCAAGGAGGATGGCAAGAGCAAGGGGTTCGGTTTCGTTGCCTTCGAGACCACAGAGGCTGCCGAGGCCGCCGTCCAGGCACTCAACGGCAAGGACATGGGCGAGGGCAAGTCCCTGTATGTGGCTCGTGCCCAAAAGAAGGCCGAGCGACAGCAGGAGCTTAAGCGCAAATTCGAGGAGCTCAAGAAGAAGCGCCACGAGTCCGTCTTCGGCGTCAACCTGTACGTGAAGAATTTGGACGATTCCATTGATGACGAGCGCCTTCGCAAGGAGTTCTCGCTGTACGGCACCATCACATCGGCCAAGGTCATGACCGATGAGGAGGGCCGATCCAAGGGCTTCGGGTTCGTGTGCTTTATCTCGCCCAACGAGGCCACCTGCGCCGTGACCGAACTGAACGGTCGCGTCGTCGGCAGCAAGCCTCTGTACGTGGCCCTTGCCCAGAGGAAGGAGGAGCGCAAGGCTCACCTCGCCTCCCAATACATGCGTCACATGACCGGCATGCGTATGCAGCAGCTGGGACAGATCTTCCCGCCTAGCACGACCGGCGCTTTCTTGGTGCCGACCATGCCGCCGAGCCAGCGTTTCTTCGGTACTCAGGTGCCCCCCCAGATGAGGAACACACCGCGCTGGGCGCCCCAGGTACGTCCCGCCGCCGCGGTGCAGAACGTGCAGGCCGGCGCTGCCGCCGCCGCTGCTGGTGGCTTCCAGGGCGCAGCCGGAGCGGTTCCTACACAGTACCGCTCGGCTGCTGCCGGAGCACGCGGTGCCCAGCCACAGCAGGTGCAGGGCACGCACGCCGCCGCTGCTGCCGCCGCTGCCGCGGCTAACAATATGCGCAACACGGGTGCCCGAGCCATTACTGGCCAGCAGACCGTTGCTGCCCCCAACTTGCAGATTGGCGGTGCCCAGATTCCCGTTGGAGCTCAGCAGCGTGCTTCCAATTACAAGTACACCTCAAACATGCGCAATCCCCCCGCGCAGCAGTTGCAGCAGGCCCAGCCAATGCCACAGCAGTTGCAAGGAAAGAGTAAGTGTTTCCCGACCTAAAACTGAAAACTTGAGTGACCATTTTGATTGATTTTCGTACAGATTCCGAGAAGCTCATTGCCTCGTTGCTGGCCAACGCCAAGCCCCAGGAGCAGAAACAGATCCTGGGCGAGCGTCTGTACCCGTTGATTGAGCGCATGCACCCGGCTTTGACTGGCAAGATCACCGGCATGTTGCTGGAGATCGAGAACTCTGAGCTTCTGCACATGCTCGAGGACCAAGAGGCGCTCAAGGCCAAGGTGGAGGAGGCGGTGGCGGTGCTTCAGGTGCATCGCGTCACCGAGCCGGCCAACTAAGCTCGAACAACAATTCACAAAACAGCGCAAGCGCAAGCGGATGAAAATTGTACAAGAACACTCGACATCCAAAAAGTAGGTATTCCACAGACCCAATTCTATAGGAATCTAATCTATATATTCGCTAACACTTTATCCTTGCAGTTTTCCTCTTTACTTTCAATTCATTAACAACAACAATTCACAACGTATTCGCTACTGCCGATAGCCAGTAGGGGTGCGTGCATAGAAGAATAATCGCCAAGAAAGGACATACAATTCAACACAGAAGAACGAACGAACTCTGGCTTTTTTCTCTTTTTTAATCCCAGGAAAACACCAGCAATACACACAATTTCAATCATTTAATTTCGAACGCATTTACGCAAGCACACACACATCAGGCAAGAACGGAGAAGAAGGTAATGAAGAAAGCGAGAAGAAAAAGAAAAAGAAGAATTCTTTTATACATAAACGAACTTCATTGGCGAGCGGCGAGAAGAAGAAGCAAAATGTTTGCTTGATACACCGCATCAACTTTATTTTGTATCAATGAAAAACCAAAACCAAATGCAAAATAAACCGATTCAAAAGCATAAATGTAGTGGAAAGGCTTTCAGGCATTAACTGAACTGAAATTGTATTTGGTAAAACGTCGTGTCACGCGTTTCTAGAAACATATTGAGTTTTTCCGTACACCTTTTTCCTCCCACAAAACACTTTCTTACAACAACAACAACGTGAACGCGAAATGTAATTTTTTTTTTCAAATGTCCTTTTTCTCCAATTCAAAGAAGAAAGAAAGAAACGCGACAGCCACACCAACAACACACTTTTAAAAAAGCAAAGAAAACAAAACAAAAAAATTGCAAAAAAGTTAAAATAAAAACGAAAAAATGTAAAAGCAAACTGTGCAGATAAATCGAGAGAAGAGCGAAGAAGTAAAGGAAAAGGGAGAAATAAAAACCGCAAGAATATGAGAGTCAAGTTTTTGCTACTTTGAGAAAAGAAGAAAATACAAGAAAGATAGAAAACCAACAGCAGAATAACCATGTGTAAAAACCATGATGTTGCTAAATGAAAACAAAAACAAGTGAAAAAAATACAAAAAAATTGCAAAATCGATGTAAAAACTATGCAAAAAAAGAACAACTTATATTACACCAACACACACCACACACATATTACAACAACACAACAACATTTATGAAAAATACAGAAAAAGGAAGAGAAAAACACGCTAAAGCGTAAACAACTTATGAAGATGATGAGGATAAGGCGAATTGCAAGCAGGATTTTTATGTTTATACTATTATTATCCAAACAGAAAGAAAGTGTGTGGAAGAAAATATTTCAAATCAAAACACAACCATTATTACACTTTGCAGAAATACATATATATATATATATTTAAAGAATTAACTTGTGAAGCGACTTTATTTGCGTTCCTTGACTTCTGTTACAAAGAGAATCGAGAAATACTACAAATAAACAATGTTTTTACACACACACACACGATATATTATATTAAAGAAGCAAGGATGTAGGCAGTGAAATTCATATTTTTTTATTAAACTCAAAACAAAATCTAATAAAATAAAAAACCAAGCAAAAAAAATCTTTGAAAAAATTGCAAAACAAAACAAAACCATTTATATACGCAAACAAATGCAAAATATTTAAAAAAAACGCAAACAAAAACACAACAAATACAAAAACCATGAAATAATGAGAGAAAAATAAAAACATATATAAAAAGGAAAAAACATAACCGAAACCCGAATTGGAATATATTCAAGGGAGGATGTTGCGAAAGATTTACCGAAGATTCGAGGCAATTTCAATTTTACTTTTCACCAAAAATATATATAAAACGCAAGTCAACACAACAACAACAAGAACACACTTAAATATATATCAGATATACTATATATGTATACGTATATATTAAAGAAATATAAAGATCATAATTTGTACGATTAAAGCAAATAGGATTGTTGAAATTTGATGATTGCGCATCTTTGAAGCAAAAAACCCCAGCAATTAAAACCATTTGAATAAATTGTAATGAAAACGCAGGAGAAGAACGTCAACTCAACGTAAAGCAGCAACAGCAGCGCATACCTTTGTACACCCAACAAATTTAATTACAATAAAAAATTCCACTTCGGCAAAGAAAAGTGTCTTTTTGGGGGGAATAATTAAGGGTAATTAATGGGTAAAAATTTAATGATATTATGGTGCACTCCATAAGTTTACAAAGAAATCTTTGGGTGTGAAGCTGGTTTTTATTAACAAAAAAATTGTCAATTTAATCTAATTTAAACATAAATTAAAGCAAAGAATGAAGTAACTCCGGGCGGAAGTTTTTCTACCCTTGCAGAGTATGCCAATTTAGTCCGATATTTCCTACAGCATCTACATATATGATAAATTATTCCAATTTGCATAAAATCTAAAAAAAATATGTCAGTTTGGCAGGTACATGGTATTGTTGTCCGATTCCAATATACATATGTATATACTTCTTGCAAAAGAAATTTAATAAGACTGCTGAAAATGTTAACCCCAAAGCTCAAATACGGGAAGACTAGTTTGCATAGAAACCGAATGACAGACAGGCGGACTGACACGGCTAGATCGATTCGGCTGGTGATGCTGATCAAGAATATGGTCAAAGATGCCTCCTTCAATGCGTTGGCAATATCATGACAAAGTTAGAATATCCTCTGCAAGGATATAAAAAGCTATGACAACCAAGAGCTGTATCTACACATAGCCAAAGGGTCCCATCAGTATTTGTAAAGAATGAAATTAAAGAAAAAATTGGTTTTTATAATTTTATGATACTTGGATCATTAAAAACCTTTAAGCGGGCTTGAATTAAAAATAAATATGTATATATTAAAACTATACTTTATTAAACATCCAAGTTGGGAATTTTAAACAAAAAAACGTATGGTTAATCCGTTTCTCAATATCAATTAATATAGCTTGTTATATATATTATATAGACTATATTTACTCGTATTGTACTCCTTATCAGGAATATATGTATATATTATATTATATAATTTATAGGGTATTTCTTCTAGAAACATCTTTTTTTATTTACTTTTATTTTCCATGATTTTAAATGGTTGTAAAATATAATATTTAAAAGCAGATCTGGAGTGGTTATTCTATATTTATCGAGATACAAGTATATATGTATATAATAAACATATATGCTAAGATCTGCCCATAGGTATGGACCCAGCTGGGGCGACTCTTATATAATTCAATTATATTAATGGAAACGAATTTAGCGTAATCGGATAAACTTTATTTAATTCTAGTAACATTCGTCAGCTTATCATCGAGGAGGATTGAAAAATCGTTAAAACAAAGGTTCCGAAGCGGGAAAAGCACACATGAAATGCAAGAAAAACATTTACGATCTTAAGAGTAGAGATTTACATAGCAGAAAAATGGGGGCTAATAAATAGATGAATAGACTTTTGGCCGCTTATTTAACGTTTGCCTGCTAGCCAACACATTCAGCCCGACTAGGACGCACACTCCTTCCACATCTAGGTTGACAGAGCTCAGCAGGGCTCCTTAGTCCTCGTCATCGTCATCATCCGAGGGCACAAACAGATCGTTCTCCTCGAGGAAGTTAGCTACATTCTTGCTGATGGCGGCACCCACAAAGAGTCCCGGTATGACGGCACAGAAGATGGCCAGCAGGCCAAAAGGCATCTCGTCTGGCTTGGGCTTAATGGCTCCGCTACGGAAGTAGACGCCCGACATGTGGCGACGCATGATGTTCTGGTTCCTGGGATTTTCCGCCACCTTGCGTGAGATCCGTTGGAGGGCCATGTTAAGTGGAAGGGCTAGACGCGAGACAATCATCTTGGGGAGGTAATACGGCTTTTGAATCCGATTTTAAAAAAAACTTTATGTTAATTTGTGCGAAGATTTTCCAGTTTGTGTGAGTCAAGCAGCTGTTTATGGTAGTGCTGGTAAACGTGTCTGAACTCCCACGCACACGGTCAGTGTTGGGCAAGACTCCGATGCAGCGGGCGCGCATTTTTAAATTCTATCCCACCCGCTTTACAGTGTATTTACAAATAAAAATGAAAACACATTCAAGTTCTTGGGTTGCACATTTTACAGCAGGATGTGTGTGTGTATATATTTATTTTTTTAGAGCTCATACAAATGCTCGGGATTCAATTACATTTAGGGTGGTGGCCAAGTATAAATATATATATCATATTTCAATAGATTTTGCCCTTAAGTAGTAAAATATATATGTATATATATAGTATAGATTTTGTTTATATATCCATCCGTCGCTCACCAGATTTCTTGTGAAGGTTGTGTTTGATCTAGGATTATACTGTTTACTAAAAATATATATTTGTATGTATGTGTATGGTAGTTATGGGACTCATTTCCATTGATTATTGCCCTTAAATAAATTTGCGTATTTTGATGGATGAAATTCTACACAAAGAACTAAAGTTGTGCCCAAAAGAACAAAATAAATGGCAGTTTTGTACATAAATACATCATTAATGCTTGTCTGGCAAAAGGGCTAAGTAAACAAATGTGAATATACATATGTATGGATGTATATATAGTATGTTTGGAGGCAAATCACAGCAAAGCAAGATCTCTGCTCTTTTTACGAAGTACAGACGCTATTTTATGCTTTAAATTGGCTAAAATCGAGCTAAGTGTATACATATTTGTTTTAATTGATTTGTGAAGCTGTTTTACTTTTGCGCACTTTGAATTAAAAGTACTTCTAGGCTATTAGGAAATAATTGGTGTAGGAAGCAAGCGCGGCATGCAGAGCAAGAAACTGTTTTTTTTTTAGAAAGGGACGTGGACTGGGGCCGAAAATAGACTTCCGCCAACCTTAGTTTACCTTAAAAATACATATGATAATTGCACTAAACACGGAAAGGGATGTACACAATATAAATACGATGATAAACGGTGTGTGAAAACCATCTGATTCTTCGGCAACATTATCGGATCATTCGACTAACTACCTTTTGATTGTGTTCTGTTTTTTTTTTTATGTGTGTGTTTGTGTGTCATATCGGCCGCCTCCTTCTTTATTTTTACCTCGATTACCACTGATAGCCAAGGCTATTATCGGGCCATTAGAGAGCTTTCTGGTTTTTTCGGGCAGCTGTTATTTTGAGACAAAACAGAAGACCCCACCAACTCCGTCAAGTGTGATTCACACCCACGACGAGCCATGTAGCTGCAAAAGTGCCAGTCAGAATGTTGATGCATCTAACAAATAAATACTATGAAATAATACGTAATATTACCCCTGGGGAGACTCGGGGCATGTTACCAGTTAATAAACAAATACAATTACATATAAATATAACAAATAGTGTACGCTAAAATTGCAATTTTCAGAGCGTGTCACAGTTGAATTTGAAACATCTGCACCAAGGCAAATCCATTCTCTACTTTTTTTTTTTTTTTGGTCTAAAATGAATACATTTTGAAAATTGCAATCTTGTTTGTGTGTGTGTGTGTGTTTGGGTTTTCAGGATTTCCTCTTAGACATATACATACACTAAACACAGAGCTCGTTGGAGCAGGACGAACTCACACGAGCAACACAATATAGAGGGCGGGGCAGAGGCAGGCAGACAGAAATTCGGGACTATGTGCCGATCTGTTCAATCGAACTCCACAATGGTGGCCGACGCCGGCGGCGCATTGCGATTCAAGTCGACATGGATGCTCGATCCGGATGAGGCTTTGGACTTGGCTGGGGCGGCGGGTGCTTCACCGTCGCCTGGTCATAAGTCCTGAAAGCGCCGCACATCCTCCCAGTAGTGTGAGGGTATTTGAAACATCTTGGCGGGGATGTTGTCGCGAAACTCAAACTTCTGGAACGTCACCTTGGCGGTGACCGTGTGCAGCACTGGGATCTCGATCTTCACCGGAAAGCCCGTCGGCAGCTTGAGCGTAACGAACTCACGCAGCTTGTTAATGTGCTTCAGCGGTGCCACCACCTCTAGAACGTCCAGCAGCATCTCCACGCTAAGGGGAAAGTCCTTGCTCATCGCCACCGTGGCACGCAGCGTCTTGTTCGACTGCTTGTGGACGGGCGGTCTGCCCAGCTGCGGACACTTGCCCACTTCGGCGTCCAGGTACTGCTGCCAGGTGACTGTCGTGGCTGGCGGTGCCTGTAGCGAGCTACGCCGCGGCAGCTCCGGCAATGTGATGCCGTTGGGTGCCGTCGGGGTGTTGGTTTCGGGCGGCGTGGCCGTATGCTGGCTACTTAGGCTGGAGCGTCGACCGCCATCCGGAAGATGATTGCCACTGCTTGCGCCCTTGGTGATTGTCTCGACAATGGCGCGATTCTTTTGCAGATCCTCGTGCGACAGGTGTTCGCGTCGCTTGCGCTGCTTCAGGATCAAGCCCTGGATCGTGTAGATCTCGCACTGATACTGTCCGCCAATCAGTTCCTTTCGATTGGCCCGAAATATCCAGCCGCGCTGTGCCCGCGCGAACTGTATAGTCTTGGTGGACATCTGGGTGGCTAGGATGTCGGTGGACATGAGGACATCGACCTCGTCCTCCATGTCGGACTCCTCGTAGCGCAGCCGCTGGAAGCACTCCTGCTCGTTGTCCAGCAGCACCAGAGAGTCCCTGGACGATGCTTCGCCGCGGAACAGGAAGGAGATGTCGCCACGCTCCCAACGCATATCGTTGAAGTCCACCAGCGTCGTGTCCAGGCGGATCGAGGCGCCCGACTTATACAGACGACAGATGTCCGAGGGCAGGATGCGCGAGACGAGCGGCAGCCAGGACTGAAAGTCCCACTTGAACTCCATGTAAAAGTCCTGCATCTGGCGCAGCGCATTCACCAGCTTCTCCCTGCGATCTTCCAGGTGCTCCCGGGACTGCAGCTTGAGCATGCGCAGCACCTGAGTTATGGTCTGGCGGTCGCCGTAGCTAATGGCCTCGGACAGCGGGGACCAGCCCTCGTTGTTCTTGATCTTCACGGGGGCATTGTGGGCCAGCAGCAGGCGCACGGCATGCTTTCTGCCCAGCATCACGGCCAGGTGGAGCGGTGTGTTTCCGTGCTTGTCCTTCCGGGCCACCTCGTCCTGGGCCGTTGCCATTAGCAGACGTCGCTGCAGCGACTTGATGTCGTCTTCGAACACGCTCTGATGCATCGGATAATCTAGGGGCTCGTTGCCTGTCACCAAGGGAGGTCCCTCTGCTTCTGGTGCTGTTGGTGTCGTGGTCGTGGGGGTTTTGGTGCTATCGCTGGCCGTCGCAGGTGTGGTTGCTGCCGCGCACAGGTGTGCGTGGGTTAGTGGGCGCTCTGCAGAGGGAGGGGGATCACCGTCGCCAGCACCGTCGCCATCCTCGCCCTCACCGGCCGACTGATAATCGTCCGAATCGTCACTGGACGTCGACTTGGCTTCTGCCTCCGCCTGCTGCTTGTGCTTGTCGCACTCATCCTCTTTTTCGTTGGACATGTCACTTTTCTGCCCCGTCGCGACGTCCGGAATTAATCAATCTTTTTCGTTTTCTTTAGTTTATTAGAGCTGGCAAAACATTGATGGTATTCTATCGATTGCATTGATAAACGCATTAATCGATTGTTCAATAAACCTTTTACTTATCAACATTATTTAAACAAAAAAAGTATCGTGTGTCGAAAAATCGGTTTATTTTTTGTATGCCAATATTTAGACATCTGTTCTTATCAAAAAGGCATTGCCTTAATTGTAAAAAGTTTTTAAGAATTAAAATTTTTTTTCTAATTAGATTTACTTGCCTGCATAGAAGACTGGAAATATTGGGTGTCATTAAGACAAGGCAAGGACTGTATTCTGTCGTTTGAATTTAAAAACTAAAGACTTTCCAGTTAAAACCTCAATATTTAACAGACATATTAAAAAAATAAATTATTATAAAGACCGGCCATCGATTTTCTTTGGAAAAACTGTAAGTACTGTGCTGTAAAATCTGGCCCTTCCTGACTTTAGCAAAGTTTCATTTAAGTGGCTCTTAAGTGATTAGTTTGCCTAGTAAAAATATAAAAACAGAATTTTTCCTAGCAAAAGTTAGCAGCACTATCCAAGAGCTTCTTTGCCAACCGTTACGCGGGTGCGCGACCATCTGGCAACTCCGCATCCAGGTGTCAACAACTGTCGACGACGAAACGGGCAGGGAAAGAGCGGACGGGGATTGTGCGAATGCAAAATGAATTAAGCGGATAGCGAGAGGAAAACAAACAAAAACAAGTGTCATAATCCTACCCACAGCACTCGAAGATAATGTCGAGCGATGAACTGTATCGCGAAAAGTACTCTAGTTCGCGCTATCAGCGCCACCAGACGCCCTTGAACACCTCGGCGCTGCACTGGCAGCGGCAGCAGTACGGCTACGAGATGGACGAACTATTCCGCCGGCGTCTCCTTGCCTCACCCGCCTACGTGGACAGGCTGGAGCAAGAGACGCTGCTCACGGGCCACGAGGGATGCGTCAATTGCCTGGAATGGACGACGGACGGCCTCTGGCTGGCCTCCGGCTCTGATGACTTTCGTGTGATGATCTGGGACCCGTTCCGGAAGAAACGCGTCCATGTGATCAGCACCAAGCACCTGGGCAACATGTTCTCGGTGAAGTTCCTGCCCAAGCACAACAACAACATCGTGGCAACGTGTGCGGCGGACAAGTACATCTACGTGTACGACATCAATCACTCCAACGAAACGCTCTTCTCATGCAACTGCCACCTAATGCGGGCCAAGCGCCTGGCCACAGCACAGGACTCGCCGTACATTTTCTGGTCGGCCGGCGAGGACGGGTGCATTCTGCAGCTGGACATGCGGGAGCCCCATCACTGTCGTCCGGAGGACGGTAACGGCGTGCGGCTACTTCGGCTGTGCAATCAGGCGGATGGCACCGCTGAGGCCAAGTGCCTGGCTATAAATCCTATGCGTACGGAATACTTGGCCGTTGGTGCCAATGATCCCTTTGCCCGCGTCTTCGATCGGCGTAAGCTTCCCTCCAGCAGCGGGAATGGTGGGTATTCAATCAAGCTCATCTTGATCCCAGCCTGATCCTCCCCATTCATTTTCAGATCTTTCGGCTTGTGTGGCCTACTACGCTCCCGGGCAGATTGTACAGAAAATCACCCGGAACATTGTCCACGAGTCGCGGGCCGTCACTTATCTCACATTCAACGACAACGGTACGGAGCTACTCGTCAACATGGGCTGCGAGCACATCTACCGCTATGATCTGAACAGTGCTGCGCCTCCGATTTTCTACGAACTACCTGCCTTCACATCACCCGTCGCCCACGACGGGGAGGTGGAGGTGGAGCAGGTGAAGGCGCCCCACAAGAGCCGCAGCCTGCCCTCCAGCATTGAGGTGCACAAGAAACAGGGAAACGAGTTCCTGCAGAACGACAAGCTGGTCGCCGCCATCGATGCATATTCAGCGGCTTTGGCAAAGTACCCCCAAGGCGAAGTGTTATATCTGAACAGAGCCACGGCTCTGATGCGTCGTGGCTGGTTTGGGGATATATATGCCGCTCTGAGGGATTGCCACGAGGCCCTGCGACTGGATCCGGGCTATGTAAAGGCTCACTTTCGACTGGCAAGGGCTCTGCTGGAGCTGCATCGCCCCAAGGACGCGGATAAATGCCTGCAGGCACTCATTCAGCGCTTTCCATCCTTTGCCAACAATTACGGCGTACTGATGCTAAATAAGGACATCAAGGAGAACCGCCGGCAGTCTTCGAACACTGAGCCACCGGAACCAGAGCTGGTGGCCATGGAGGATGGCTTCCGCTACATGCGTCTCTCTGACGCCGAATATGATCGGCGTTCCACCGCCAAGGACTATATGCAACGGTATGTCGGCCATTGCAACATCACAACAGATATTAAGGAGGCCAACTATCTGGGCGGGCATGGTGAGTTCATTGCCGCCGGCTCCGATGATGGCAACTTCTACATTTGGGAGGGTGATACCGGCAAAATTCGTGCCGTTTATCGAGCGGACAGTGCCATTGTGAATTGTGTGCAGCCGCATCCGAGCATCTGCATGGTGGCCACCAGTGGCATCGATCACGACATTAAGATCTGGTCGCCGTGCGCAGCCAGTGCCGAGGAGCGGCCCAACCTGGTGGCGGATGTGACCCGATATGTGGAGGAAAATCAGAAGAAGATGCGCACCGATCCATTCGAACTGAATACGCGCAATCCTTACTGTTTTAACAACTAAGATCTGTAGTGAACCTAGGATGCCAAGCGGCGGCGACGAATCGATACATCTGGCAATATATCAAATATTAGTGTAATTTATAGCGTAAGCGAGCATATTTTTGTTAATTTGCAATCGTAACTATTGTGTACACCAGAGAGGAGAGGAGTTCGATGACATCTGATGGAGATGAATGAGTGTGTTACGAATAGAGAGAGTTACGAACTACCATAGAAATAAATGGGGAGAACAAAACAAACGCAACAATTTGTTTTTAATTATTCTGTTTATTTACCGTAGTTTTTAAATCTATGCTCACATGTATACATATACATACATATAAATATTTTACTTTATGTAATAATATTCAAGTATAGTTCTTTCCTTTTACTCGCTTTCTTTTTGTTTTTTTCTCGTTCCGGTTTTAAACTAAGTAGAAATGATCTTGTTTTCTTGTTATTAAAATATATCTCGTTTATATGTAAGAAATTTTTTTTTTAAGTCCACACAAAAAATTAAAGTACAACTTTGCATTTGTTTCTATTTGTTTATTCTTTAAGTGTAGATGAAGGATGTGTGTGAGTGTGTTTGTGTGTAGCTTGGAAAATGAATTTGCATTGTGTGTTTGTTTCTGAGGGGACGTGGCATGTCTAGGGGTTGTTGTTAGTTAGTGTCTTAAAAACTAACAGAATGTGTTGCAATATTCGCGCCCGGTCCGGCTCTTTATCCTTCTACTTGCACATTTCATACTATATTTATAATTATCTTTATATATTTTTAATGAATCCTCTTTTAATTACTTTACAAAAGTGCGCTTCCTACTCAATTTTCATCCTTTGCTCTGTTAGGGCTGTCCATAGTCGTTGCATTTATACATAGTGGATGTGTTTTATCCCTTTCATTTTGTAATTGTTAATAATATATTACAAACTATTTTATGCGGAAATCAAGCGAATACACAAATTCAAATCAAGTTCAGTGGGGGCGTCGGTTATGCAAAGTGGAAGGTCATGTGAATGAGTGGGTGGTGGTGGTGGTGTGGGTTTAGGCAGTGGTGGAGCCAAGCCACCATTGTTTCTTTACAGGCTAATCATTTCTATCTGTCAGCTTTGTGTGTGTGTGGTTCTTATGTTTTTCTTCCTAGTGTACTTTTACATGAATTTCTTGTATATCAAATGTCGTTCTCATTATGTTTTTCTTTCTCTTTTCTTAGTTGGAATTTTGTTTTCTCGCATACATTATAAGTTTCTTATAGTTGTTTTTTTTTTGTTTTGTTTGTTTTTTTGTTGTGTTTTATATATTTTTTGTTTGTTTTGTTTTTGTTTATTGTTTAATACCAATATCAACCCTCCCTCTTTATTGAACTGGGTGTCTCTGCCAGGCCTTTCACTTTGAGGCGATCGGCGGTCTTAAGAAATGCTGGCAACTGTTCCTGGGACACATTCACCTCGCCGGCGTACATGAACTCCAGTATTGCCTGTAGGTGTATGTAGGAGACATCTTTCAGGATGATTATTGGGTGTTTCGATGGGTTCTCCTGCAAATAATTCAATTAGTTTAAAGGTAACTTTGGCAATAATGCCACCTCCAAGTCTTACCTCTAGTAGCGCTTTGAAGTACGGACTGCAAGCGGAAAGCACCATTTTGTGTGCTTTGCAGGTTTGGCCCTCGCAGGCGAGTGTTACCTGTAAGAAATCATTGAGAAATCGTTTAAATCCATTCAACATTTTTCCCAAAACATTAGCATCGTAGCGAACACTACAAATTACAAAGAAAAACGAACAGCACAAACCAGAAGAACAAAGAAAACAGGTAGAAGAAAAGCAGATAGAAATGAAAGAGTGTGAGGAGGGCAGGTAGACACAAAGACAGAGCGAGTCGAGCTGGGCTACGCTGGTGTTTGACCCCCGGAAAGGGCCGGCCAAGAGCTAATCGCGGCCAAGAGCAAAAGAATATATTTCAGCTCGTCCGTGACGCTCGTTACAGTCGAACCTCCAACGGGAATAACACGTTAAATCGACAATTTCAATTATATTATTCTTTACCATTTGTTGGATATAGAACGCAGTCTTCTCATTTGTCATTAATATATTTCTGACTGTGTTCCAATTAGATAGGTTCGACTGTAACCTTGTTTGTTGGTTTAGAAAGGGCTTTTCTCTTCCTATCGAAAGGTTCTGTTTTGGGATTTTTGGGTCTTAGTATCATACTTACATCTGTGAAGCTCTTTTCGTCGCGCAAGTGACGGAACGAGGTCACCATATTCGTTTGAAAATCGTTCCATTTCAGAAAGAACTGTTGATCCGACGACATCATGAAGAAGCTTGTTGTGTTGGTTGGTGGGGGCGCGCTGCGGGATTAACTGCAGGGCAGAGGGGCTCTTGTTAATTTGGAGGTGTGGCCGAAAGGTTCACCGTTAGATCCACAGGTTCGGTTCAATTCAGTCTGGCTTCTGCACTCTGCAAGGCAAATGTAAACAACGTTAATCTCGGCGAAATTAGCAACAAAGGAGAATTGCGAAAGAGCACAGCCTAACGGCGACGACGACTGGCAGCCGAAAATATATTCTTAAAATAAAAGCAATGGGCGCGCATGTGCAGCGTCAGGGTAATGGAAATGGGCTTTTCATAGTTGGAATGCCCGGCGCATCTGTGTGAGTGTGTTGGAAAATGTCAAAGTGCTGAGCCAGCGCCAGACAAAAAACAACAACAATCACAACAAAGAGCCTAGCTACCCGCAAAGGTTAAGCAAAAAGGCAAAAATAATATCAAAGACGACGAGACTCGCGCTCGCTCAGTTGAATGCCTTTCACTTTTCAAGGCGATTTCTGCATTTTCAGTAATTCGCTTTGCTTATTTGAATTTGAGTCTCTCACTCACACGCTCGCGCACAGTGTCTCATAACGTCAGATAAATCTACACATCTATTTGGTGCAGCAGCTGCTGCAGAGTATTTTTAGCTATTCATTCTGATGTTTTCACAAGCGCAACTCCAAGATGGCGGCTGCATTGAGGAATCACAACTCATTGGCACTTCACATCCATTAGTTATTTGTGCTCCGCCTGCAGCCGCTCCATCCCACTGTGCGGACAACATGTGTTTTCCTCTTGCGGCATAGTTGTTGTTGACGCGACACACATATGCGCTACACTGGCGGCCCGGCTGATGTGTGTAGGCGGAGAGAAGAGCATTCGGAGTTCACCAGAGCTTAACTTGTGCAGTCGCTCACTCACAAACACACGCGCGAATACTTGGCTAAGCTCTCTCAACTTTCAACTGCCGTTATGATTTCGCAATTACATTACAACAACAACGAAGACGACGAAGAGCAGACATCGTTGGAAATTTCAACGGAACGTAAGTGTATTTGTGAGTGTGGGCAGACGGCAACTATCTCGCTTACACTTGTGCCCGGGGTTATCTGTAGCTTCTTCTAGGCCGAGTGCATTTCGTTCTAAGGCGCGACGCGTAGCGGGGCAATAAGAGCGAAGGAGGAAAGTTGTCTTATTTCCGAACTATTGATTTTTCCCCCATTAAGAAATTGCATCGAGCGAATGTACTTTTCTCCGTTTTGCTTCTTAAATACAACCAGTTTTTTTTTTGTAAGTCGCCCAGACAACAACAGAATGTACGAAAGGAGCGAGTGAGGCCGTGAGTAAGTGAGTGAGCGACAACAACAATTCGAAACGAGTTCGAACGAAAGTTGCAACACTCTTACAATTTGAGCCGCCGCCGCTGCTGAAGCTGTTGTTGTTGTTATTGGATTACTCAACCCGTATGTCGGCAAGAACTACACTCGGAGGGAAATGTATGTGAGAGCCTAGACAATGGCGGCGGCAACTCATCGTGGCATGCAGCAGAGATGACAATAACAGCGGCAGCGGGAGCAACGGGAAATATGGCTTTGGTGTACTTGATGTTTCCGTTTGACCAACGTTTAATTACTTCGCATTTGTTTATGCAAATATTATTGTAATATATTTGTAAAATTAGGTCGCGCTCCGCGTTACTTTTTATTTCATATACACGCAGCACCAGCACCGCACGCATACAGTCACGTCACTCACACATACAGCCGCCGTTCACGTACACTTGTGTCTTTTTTCCACACTTTCCTAATCATTTTACTTTACTCGGCGTGCACTCTGTACTTTTACCAATGCGTAAATGGCACGGCATCGGTGGCAGGAGCACGTTAATTGCGCCGTGGACACGTTTTCTCTATATCTTTTTGTTTCAGTTTTAATACATACACGCTTTTTTGTCCCGCACTCTCGACTCACCTCTGCTTTCGCTCGCTAACGCTGCTTTCTTTTTTCTCTTTCGGATGAGTTTCTTTTGCGTTTTGTGTTCGTCGCTTTGCAACACAGCCCCCGATGCTTTCCAGCACTGTCACTTGGTTTCGCGACAGGCTACTTTTGTTTGTGCGCGTGTTGTACTGCAAACCTTCCTTAATTTTTATGCTTTGCAACACTATATTCTTGTGAAAGTTGCTATAAAGTTTGACTTGATTTTTATAGCACAGACTCTGTTTTAAAACTTTAAGGAATATATGTACATATAAGTATATATACATATGAGATTGCCAACTACATTTCATTGACTAGGAAAGCGTTTTTACCTAATTAAATTTATAAGAACAGCATTTCAGGTTGCCAAGTTCCATTTTCGCGGTTTATTATCGAATATACTCAAACTATCGAGTGCCCCAATCGAATTTCTTCTGGGTGCTCTTTCGTTGGCTTATAAAATGTTGCGGTCTTTGCGTTTACATAAATTGATTAATAAAAATGTTCGCCCAGAATGCGCGAGATTTCAAAACACGGACGCCGGTGTGAGGCTGAGCTCGAGACAAAAGGCGTGGCTGCACGTCAAGGAGAAGTACAGGCAGCACAAGCACGTTTATTACAGCTCCGTTGTGGAGCTGAAAGCAAATCCCTCTTTCTGGATGCCTGAGGTCCCTTCTCTGCCGAAGGACTGGATGGACGATTACGAGTTCTATCGCGGTGCCCAGGATGAGGCGGACGACAAGCAGGGCACTCCGGATCCCAAAGTTCCCGCCTCAAAAGTTCCCTGCAGCGGTTGTGGCGCCCACCTGCATTGCTCCAGCGAATCTCTGCCGGGCTACATACCGAGCGAAATCTTCAGAGGAAGGACGCAGGAGGAGCTAAAGACGATCGTCTGCAAGCGTTGCCATTTCCTGCATCACTACAACATTGCCCTGGACGTGGATGTGGCACCTTCGACCTATGTAGACACGATATCGCGCATTCAGGACAAATTTGCGCTAGCCATCGTGTTGGTGGACCTCCTGGACTTCCCCAGCTCCATATGGCCGGGCATGCAGCACGTGCTGGGCAGAAAACGACCCGTCTTCCTGGTGGGCAACAAGGTGGATCTTCTGCCTCGCGACTCCAACAGCTATCTGCAGCACGTAAAGGCATCTCTGCAGCAGGAGTTCATCAAGCACGGCGGCGGCGATGGAATGAACATCAGGAATGTCAGCCTAATCTCCGCCAAGACCGGATATGGGATCGAGGAGCTGATCACGCAGCTGCACAAAAATTGGGCCTACAAGGGCGACGTCTATCTGCTGGGCTGCACCAATGTGGGCAAGAGCTCGCTGTTCAACATCCTGCTCAACTCGGACTATTGCCGGCCGGAAGCGAGTGATCTGGTGCGAAAGGCCACCACTTGTCCTTGGCCGGGAACCACACTCAAGCTGCTACGGTTTCCCATTCTGCGACCATCCAATGATCGGATTTACACGCGTTTCAAGAGATTGGTTGCCGAGCGGGGTGAGAAGGCCGCGCTGGAACAGCTGCGTCGACAAGAGGCCCGGAAAACGGGAACAGTCGGGTCAGCGCAACCAGCAGCATCCGTGGGACGCACTTTCGAAAGACGTGACGACCTCAGCGATGCTTTCGCTATGGCCAGTGGCACGCGGCCAATAACCACACTGAATGAACGTGGGGAGGAGTACAAGCATGCGCGCTGGGTCTACGACACCCCCGGGGTGATGCAGCCAGATCAACTGACGCCTCTGCTCACCCCCGAGGAGCTGGCGAAGCTTCAGCCGGCAACGATGATCCGACCCAGAGCCTTTCGCCTGCGGCCGCAAATGAGCATCCTGCTCGGTGGCTTGGCGCGTATGGATCTGTTGGAGATATCCTCCACCTTTAAGAAGCAGGTCGACTGGCTAAAGGTCTTTGTGTTTGCTTCGCAGCACCTTCCCATAATGATTGCAGACACCCAGGAGGCGGAAAATGTATACAAACATTATCTGGGCACCCCTTTCCTAGGTGTTCCCATCGCCGGTAAAGAAGACTCGTCGGGTGACCGATTGAAACGCTGGCCGGGATTGCAGTGCAAGGACAGCGATATTGTTGTGCAAAACGAAGGCGAAAGCGAAGGAAGACTAGACTGTGATATTACACTCAGTTCGGCTGGCTGGTTAGGTCTGCTCCTGCCCGGGAACTCAGAGTGCCGCCTCCGGGTGTGGACACCGCAGGCGGCGGGCATATATAAACGAGAACCGGCTCTGATACCCCTTGCGGATCGGTTGGTGGGGAAGCACATTAGAAACTCCTTGGCCTACAACACCACAAAGCCGTTTGTTTTTAAGAAATAAAAAAATATACATACATATGTACATATGTTGATGGATTTGCTTTTATTTTACGTTATTACTACTGTTTGATTTAAATATTTTGTTTATAACAAAAGAAACTTCCTGAATTTTAGAACATTTCTGTTCCGAATTTTTTAAATATAATTACGAAAACAAACAGTCTTCGACTTCTCCAATTTTATGGGTATATATTTTCCATATTAATAAGTTTTTAATTTGAGGTATTTATTTATTTCTCTTAGTTTATACCGCAAACTAATAAATTAAATTTGCTTAGATTTAGGAATTCAAAAGATAATAGAGAAGTCGTTCGATAAACTATCGAATATTTCTCATTTCCGCTATCGATACTGCATCGATTGTTGTTCCAGCTCTACCGTGCGCTACACCTTTTGCAGTGAGTTGGCAGGACCGCCGCAAAGTATCCACAAAGTAATTTTTCTCGGTCTGAAATTAACAAAGAATTCCTTGACTCAATTCATACCGGCTAGTGCAACCACCGAAAATGAAGCTGGCCTGAATCGGTGGCTAGAAAGAAGCCTTAACTAGAAGTGAATTAACGCAAAGTCCGCGAAGCTCGTGCAATTTGCGAGCAGCGGACAGTGGAAGCGAACTGCGACGCACCGCTGCTGTGTATGCTGTGAGGTGCGACGAGAGGAGTCGGGTGTTGGGGAGTCGGAAGAATGGAGCAAAACTCCAATAGTGCCACCGCGGAGACGTTCGCGGAGGAGGGGAACACGGCCCGGTTTGCAGGCGGCACAGCCCCAGATGCAGAGTACGGCATTGAGATTTGCTCGGGATCCGCTTCGGGTAGCGACACCGTGAGCGCCAATCATGAGTTCCAGACGATGAAGCCCGGTCCGGGGGTGGTGCACAAGCTGCCCCCGGCGACCAGTAATGGACGCACACGCTCAGAGCTGCCCCACAGTGAGCTGGTGAAGATGCTGTACTATCTGGAGGGGGAGCTGCAGGCGCGGGATGTCTGTATCGCTGCCTTGAGGAACGAGCGGGTGAAACAGCTCATAGCCCAGCTGCGCACCAAGCGACTGCAGCCAAACGATCCCTACGCGGCCATCTTCCGGGACAAGATCGCCTTAAATGGCAATCTCATTTCCAGGGAATCCTCCACACAGGCCGCTCAGGCCGAGATGGAGGTGCGCCAGATCATTGAGCAGCAGATGGAGCAGCAGTACCAGATGGTCAGCAAGCAGCGGGCCACGCACGTGCGCATGGTGAACATACTGACCGAGTCGCTGGAAAACAACCAGCGCATGCTGCAGGAGCTGGAGGAGGAGAAGCGTAAGCACGAGAACGACACAGCGCAGGGCGATGATATAACCTATGGGCTGGAGATGGAGCGTACCAAGCTAAAGCAGGACCTCGAGGAGGAGCGGGCCCAGGTGGCCAAGATGGAGAAGGATCTGAAGAAGCTGCAGGAGACGTTGGAGTACGAGCGCAACAGGCAAAAGCAGATAGTGCTGCTCCTGATTGCCGAGCGGAAGAAGATATTGATGAAGTACATTGAAGAAGGTGGGTTCTCTACGCTGCACTGCCTTTAGATCCTCCTTCAGTAATAATCTTAATTACTCGCAGGTAAACGATCTGAGGACTTGGCCCAAATCTTGGCGGAGGAGAAGCAGCGCTCGGACACCATAGCCGAGGGCCTGGAAGAGGAGAGCAAAAAGTCGCTGCGCATGGAGGAGGAGCTGGAGAAGCAGACCCAGTCCATGGAGCTGGAACGCAAAGCGCTATTGGCCAAACTGGCCAAGGAAGAGATGCGGTGGGTTTATCCTTTAACCTTTAAGTTATTTATTCAATTAAATTGTAATTTATATTTATATTGCAGCGTCAAGGAGCTGGAGCAGGAGCTGAATGTGCTGCGCGGCGAGCATGAGGCCCTGAAGAAGCAACAGCCCCTGGCCGGCAGCGGTTCCTCCGTGGCCGCTGCGGCCGCCAAGGCGCGACAGTTCAGCGGTGAGTGAGCCAGACGAGGCGCTTTCCCCAAATCGGAAACTGGCTGTTGTACTACGTATTATATATGGTTGCCCTTCTTATAATTTTCTATATACAAACTTAAACTCTATATACTTACTTATCTATTACTTATATTTTTTTACGAACTCCTCTTGAAGCCGAAATCTTTTGTTAGAAAAATGTTACGCAATTGCAAGGTGATTTGTTTTTTGTTTTGTGATGTTCCTCCTCGTGCACACCCACTGTTGCACCGAACAAATCAGTCCAAAGATCACGCATCCGCACGCTCGCACCTACCCTAGACTGCTCTGAGTAAACGCCAGAACGGAGCCAGAACTCACGACCATGCCATGAAACATTTCCACACCTAGCTTGGCCCTGGCAATGATATAAAAATGTCGTTGTCAGGGCCAGGACTCGCGTTCGGATAACCGACGATCGAGTGTAGTTTCGTAACCGTCTGCTCTGGCTCCGCCGAATGCTAATCCAAACCCCTCTGCGTTTTACAGACGACGCCTGTGCCACACCACCCATGGTGAACATCGCCAAGATCGTGCAGCCAACCGCCACGGTGAGCAGCATGCCAGTTTCGGGACCGCAGACCGGTATCGCCCGTTCCATAGCCCCGGGCCAAAACATCCGAAGTGCTGGGATCGCCACAGCGCCCACAGGCACGGCCACGGCTCCAGTAGCCCCACTAGCGTCTGCGGCCGTCCTCAACCACACAACCAACACCAACACCACCACCAGTAATGCCAACAGCAGCGGCGGCAGCAGCAACGTTGGAGCAAGCACCACCATACCAGCGGCAGAGACGGCGGCTGCCAGTGTACCCGTTCCCGTGGTGGCGCCACCCTCTCCCTCGCCGGCCAAGATGCAGCCCACGGCCACCATTCAACGTGCGCCAGGCGGCAAGTATGCCGCCTTGGCAGCGGCAGCTGCTCTCGACCAGACGGCCACACCACCGCATCCCCATCCTGTGCCCATTGCGGTGCCGCCAGTCACGGTACCACCGGCGGGAGCACGTGGTGCTCCGCCCCCCATACCGACCAAGCCGATCGTACCGCCCAAGCGGGAGCCATCGCTCTCTCGGCTGGGCTCCATTACGGGCAGCAGCAGCAGTGCCATAGCGGCCGCTGCCACAGCAGCTGTGGCGGCCACCGCCACCACCACGGCCACGGCGTCGACGAGTGTGGCCGCTGCTGCTGTTGCGGCGGCGACGGCAGCGGGCACGGCGAAGCATAATTAGAAGACAGAAGACACTCACTCCACACTCTCAGATCCACATATTTAATCGATATATTGGCGTAACGTAAGTGAAATACTCAAGCAGCGTAGTCAGTCAGTCCTCAATGACCGCGCGCTAGGCAACAGGGTCTTCCATCTCGAACTGCCACAGACAGATACCTTCCACCTTCCTCCTCCGACGAAATGCTGCCTCCTTGTTTTTGGTAGTAATTTATTAATTATCAAATAGATAATCTAAGCAAAAAGTATACTACGTTTGACCTACTTAAAACTCATGCTAGTCTATGAACGATCACTGAAAGAATGTTGACAAAAACTACCATATTAGCTCTCAATTGTTGTATTACTTTACGTTCGAACTCTTAAATAAGTTTAGTTGCAAATTTCACTCTTAAAAAATGTGTTTAATATAGCCTTATTTTCTGGGATTTTCTAATTTTAAGAGCCATTTAAAAATGAGTCTAAAAGTATGCCTAAAATTATTTGATGTATTTGTTATGAAAGGCCTTTAATTTTCGAATCTACTTTTAAAAGAATTTTTATATGATTTTTATTAGAACCCGAATTTCGGAGCCGTGCATGTATACGTTTCTGCAGATAACTGATACTATTAAAACACATTTTTTTAAAGTGAAATTAAAGTGTTTGCAGCGATATTTTTTGATATACTAACGTTAACTGAGAGATTTTTCAATATTTCACATTTTGATAAACCAAACTGCGATATATTCGATATGATATTGAGCACGATATTTTTGTCGATTTATCATATCGGGAATTTCCCCTCGCTATACATCCTTTGTGTATGATTTCTAAACTTCAGTAAGTTCAGCCTCCCTTTTCAAGTCCTGTAATTGTCAGTTCGGGATTGGAATAAATGTAATCCCCATAAATGTTTCATTGTCCGCGTGGATAAGTCCCGTTTCTGTTGCCTAGTGTGATTGATATAATAATAATTTGGCATGTCACACATGAGTAGGATCAAAGTTTGTTAGGCAATAATTAGAAAGATGAAGCACGATGTGCGGTTTGTGACCGACCAACAGCGGCTACTTATCTAAGTCTAGTTTAGTTTTTATTTTTGTTTTTTTACCAAGCAAATGATGATACATACGTTTTATACATTAACAGAATGCCGCTGGCTGGCCAGGTTGGTCGAGTGTGGTGGCCAAGCCAAGCCAAGAGACATGCGAGTTTAATTGTAATTCCCCGTACGTTTGTACAAGGCCGTGCGATTCTCATAACGATAAAAACAAGAAAACCAGAATATATATATATATATAGGAATTATATACGATACCCACAGATATATATATGTACTATTACCCCTGTGCTCTGTGCGTTGTTTAATATAGTTCTTAGGCGTGTAAACTTCCTCCACTGCGCAGCTAAAGTACTTTGTAGCGATTGATTTTAAACTTGTTTTAAGTTTTGGCCTAAGCTTTTTATGATTTGCCGAGATTCCAGAAAAAGGTATCCTATAGATTAACCCTACACACACACCGTTTATACAATATATAGTTTAGAATGCTGTGGAGAGCAGCTGCTTTTTTAACGATTGCGTTATCCTGTGAACTTCCCTCCCCAGCTGGCAGCTTGGAATTCCTTTTAGTCAAACGGCAGGCAGCAGGCAGCAGCAGCCAGTCACGTAGCGTTGTTGTTGGTACAATAAAATAGCAAAGAGGCACAAGATATATGCATATATATACATATATGCGAATGAACATCAACAACAAGTTAGCAATGCAAACAATCTATAACAAATTACACACAATGTATTGGAAAAAGTGAAAAATACAAGAATAAATTACACTACGAAAAAACTGAAGATCCACTCTCTCCGCCTACTACTGTATTGTGTTCTCAAATATCAAGGCCCTGGCCAGGTTGCGGGCGCAGGCCAGGCGCATGAGGTTTAGTATGTCAGCGACGTTTTCCACCCGGTAGTCCTTGAATACGGTGGCCGTATGGTTCTGCAAAATCCTTAAATATTATAGGCTGTAAGGAAGGTAAGTAGGTAACATCCTTACCGCGCCATGCTTCTCAATATCCCGCTCAATGATCGGTACCAGACCGGTTTCAATGTGATGCAGAATGGTTACCGTCTCCTTGGCAAAGATTTTGGGGTCCTTGGACTCTAGAAGCGGCATGGCATCGATGATTAGCGAGGGCCAGAAACTGCATGAAGAGGATATGCTTGGTATTGCAGGTATTTGCCGAATGATTATTTATTACTCACAAGCTGGGGGTTATTTTGGATTCCAGTAAGTTCACCAGCAGCTCGGAGGCAGCCAAAAAGTCGCGACTCCGATAGAACTGATAAAATTCATAGTACTTGGTGAGGAAGACCAGCCGTGGCGATACAAACATGCGGCCACCAATGTAGGCCAGGGTGTCCGGACAGATCAGCTTGCCCGTCCTCGAGTAGTTTTTCAATATGAAGTCAGCCACCGCTGTGACTAGCAGCACATCCTTGGAGCGAATTGCCCATTCCAGTGCGTTGCCGTAGCGCTCGTTGTCGTACGAACGCTTCGCTAACACCTTGCATATCTCCTGCTCCACGCTTATGAGTCCCCGCTGCTTAGCCAGGCTGATGAGCTTGGTGGCCTGCCGCTCGCTTTGTATTGGGATGCGTGGCAGGAGTAGCTCGATGGTGGCCATGCCCTCCTGCTTGCAGCAGTCCAGGTAATCGATGCCCAGCTGCCAGAGATTGTGCGAGCCCATCAGATAGCTGCCGTACTCATAGATCATGGAGTGACGCAGGGCGGGCAGGTCTCTGTGGGGGCAAAATGTAGTAAAATAATTAGCGAATTAATTAAAAAAGTTAAACAAAGGAAAACGCACATGTTATGCTGATCAAAGTAGCTTTTCAGCTGGCCGGAATGATATATCAGGTCAACAAGATGCGTAGAGAACCAGTGCGTGTCGTTCAGCTTCTGGGCATCGAATATGAATAACTTGACATCGTGCTCCATCAGCTGGGTAACCATGCGGCTCATATTACTGGACGGCGCGTCCGGTTTCAGGAGAGACCAACGGTTCAGCCAGTTGGAGGCTGCTATCCGTAGCTCGAAGGGCTTGCAGGTAGGCTTCGTAAACAGCAGATATCCGGGCAGGTATTCGTACCATTCCTCCGACTCCTTAATCCCGACATCCCATTGCTTATTGTCGCCCGCGACCAGCTCTAAGATCTGTTCCAGCTCTGGCTCTGTGGCGAACACATTGGCTTGGATTTTACGCTGCGTGTCCACATGCCAGTACTCCCACTGCGAGTGAAACTTCTGCAGGGCGTAACCCTCTTGGTAAACCGGCATCGACTTCAGGATCAATTCGGCCGCCTTAAATGCGGGCTGCCCGGCCTTGCGGTTCTGCGATAGAATGGCACGCGTGACATCCAGCTCGCCGAGCAGAATCAGCGACCTGAGTATTCGCCAATAGTCATCCGACTCGCTGGCCTCCTCGGCCATCAGCAGCAGATCCGTGGCGCGATCCTCGGTTTGCGGGGAATGAAAACGAGCCCATTCAAGCAGTTGGCGTACAACCAGTTTGTTGTTCTGGATGTAGAGGATCTCGAACAGATGCCACAGGCTCTCTGCCGCATAGAACACTATGATGGCATCAGTTAGGCCCTGCAGCCGCGTTTCATCCGTCTGTATCTTCGGCGACATCCTGGCGAGCTCCAGCCTTTCCAGACAGGCCCGCACAATGCTGCGGTACGCCCGAGAAATATTAACATATTCGGCACTCGACGCCTGCAATCCCAGCTGCTGCAGCGTTGCAAAGGTGGCGTTCGATTCGGCGAGCACGCTGCGCAGTGCTGGCTCGTCAAAAAGCGTTGTCTCTTGGGCCATGTAGATGAGGACGGGCTTCTCGCCCGCCGTCTCGGTGGGCGCATCCCGCGAATTGTACTTCACATGTCGGTAGGCGCTCAGGGCGATCTTGTTTCCTGGGACAAATACGCCAGTCAGTGTGTTGCCATAAAGCGTGGACAAGGGGTCGCCGAGACCCTACAATGAAAAATTGTATTATTGGTATGCAACCTTTTGCCGGGCAAAAATAACTCACAAAAGAGGGAACGCTGTTCTCAGTCATTCTAGCTCGGGGTCTCAAATTTGATTGATAAAATCCCCAAGGATGTGCGTGGTGCAGTTCCTAGTAGTTGGCCACCAGGATGTAGAGCAGGAGCGAATATTCCCTTTTAGCTGTTTCAGAACGGCAAACACGCTGTTGTTGTTTTTGCCGCCGGGATGCTAGCGACTAGCGGTAGATAGAAGAAGAAAACGATAGTGTGGCCAGATGGCCAAAGGAAAAATTCAACAAGTAAAACTGGTGCTGCCGGTGACCAGCGCCCAAGTAAGCTACAATAAACTTAGAAACTTAAAACAAATAAATGTGTATTTTTACGTTATTAAAGATATAAGTTTTGATATCTTTGATTTCGCGCTCACTTAAATAAGCATTAAACACTTCTTTTTAAGTATTTGACATTCCGTATGCATTAACAATTTCAAAATAAATCCACGATATTGTGAATAAAAATCTAATAACAGTCATGGAAAACAAATTATAATGTGTACCTCACAACGTATATATAATATTTAAGACTACTTGCCGCCAAATAAGCTTTTCCATTTTGAAATACGCTAGATCTAGTCTAAAATTAGCTAATGCGGCTCTTCCAGTGATACTTTAACGAGGCGTTTTAGTATAATCATTGGATAACGCGGCGGGCACACTACATTTCGCGCGAAGCTCTTAAACGTATATTTCAATATTGTCATCTTTTTTTTAAATTTAAAATGGATCTCAGTGGCATTACGGCGGTGATGAAGCTCTGCGACGACAACGTCCGCAAGCTGCAAGACAGCATGTTGTCTTACCAGCGCGAGGTCGACCACGTTCACCAGGTGCTTTTGGAGCGCTGGGTAAACGTGGAAAAGGTGGACGGCAGACTCATAGCGCTACACGATCAGCTTTTGAGCAGTCTCAGCGAGGTAAATGCGTATGTCGTAAAGATGAACCATCACATAAAACTCAACCGCCCAGGAGGTGGAGTGGTCCGGGAGGGCGAAAAGTCTGAAGAGCCTCATTTTCATCGCGGTTCAGCGAAGTTTTCGGGCAGAAACGCCATTGAAGAGACCGGCGAACAACATAAAACATATGGGACGATTCCGATACGCGCAGGTGTCCAGCAGTCGCCGCCGGAAGATTCAACCCAACAACTTTTGCCCATTGATTTGTCGTCAACGCAAAAGCTTGCGGCGGTGGATGAGATACCACCGAATAATCCGATCCCAAAGCCTAAGCAGTTCTCCGAAAGCCTGGTGTTCTCTATGCACTCCAGCTGGGTGCCCACTCCGGAGAATCTCATGCCGGAGGCTTTGGAGCAGGATCCTCAGGATCCGCCGCTCCCTTTGGAGATACTTACGGCCACGACCAAGTCCACGGCCGGACTGCCGGTTCCTCCGGCTAAAACGACTCCAGTACTTCCGAAAGCCACATTGCCGAAATTTCCGATGGCAGCGCGCAATCGAACCCTGCTGCCACCCAAATCCGGTATACAGACATCCAGCAACGGCATATACGAGCAGATCATCAAGAACATTGCCGCATTTCCCATCGACACTGTGCTCACCGCCACCGTGATGCATCTGAATATCGCCAGCAACTGCTTATTTGTGGCCAAGTGGGATGCGGGTTCTCAGCCGCTTCAGAAGCTGCTCCAAGGGCAGGTGCCGCTGCAGGAATTGGATCAAATGCCGGACTACGGAGACATATTTGCTGTCTATGACTGCAACGAAAAGATCATTCCGCGTGTCACAGTCAGTGCCATTGCCGAGGGCGGCGGCTACGATGCCTATCTGATTGATTACGGGGAGCATATCCACCTGAGCGGCAAGGAAAACATATTTGCGCTACCGGACCTCATCAAGCAACTGCCGGCCGAAGCAATTCGATGCCATTTGACCAACTATACTGTGTCGAACATGCACAAGTATAGCTACAAGACCGTTAAACTTCAAATACTCGATAATGATGGCTTCGACTTAGTGGCGGATCTTCTGGAGGAGGAGAACAGCAAAGACGGGCAGAGTCAGGTGCGAAATGTTCCAAAAACTGAGATCCCAAAAGATGAGCCCAAAAACAAGGCCCAACCTCCTGCAGGTTTAACGGAAGCGGACATGGACATGCTGAACGAAATTGGACCGAGTACCAGTGATCCCCTCAAGGCCGTGCTGGGCTTTAGGCCGACGGATGAGCAACGCATTTGCAGGCACTACGATCCCAAGATCAATGGCTGTTTTAAAGGTACGTTCAGAGACTCAGATTGAACTTATCTGGCACAGACCGAATCCAAACACCTCTCTATATTATGCACAGGAAACAATTGTCGCTTGATCCATGAGCCCTTCGCTCCGTTTGGTGCCACCAAGGATGTGGAGTTGGCCGCAGCTCTGCCCGAAGCCGTATTCGATACTCCGCTGCCCCACAAGCTGGGCAGCACTGTCCGTATACAAGTTACCTTTATAAATAGCCCGATTGAGGTGTACGCACAGTTCGTGGACCAAGCTGCTACTCCCCTGGTGTGGAACAACAAGGATGTGCCAGACGACAAGCGGACATTCAAGCGAAAGCCGCACATTCTGGACATTGTGCTGGCCAACTACAGCGATGGCTGCTTCTATCGTGCCCAGATTATAGATGAACAGGACGGGGAATACAAGATCTTTTATGTAGACTATGGCAACACGGAGTTTGTGTATATCAATTCGCTGGCCCCGTGTAATGATGTGGAGAGCCTGAAGCCGCATCGGGCCATCAGTTGCCACATAGAGGGCGTCATCCGATCCCCATGTTTGAGCCATGAAAAGTCCGTCGAATGTGTGGAATATCTAAAGGCCAAGTTGCTGAACGTGGAAATGGATGTGGTGTTGCGCCATCGTCTACCGGATGGCTTTCTGGTACTTCTAATGGGCCAATATGCCGATGTGCCGCGCCAGCTGGTGATGCGTGGTTATGCCCAGCCCAACGACGGTGCTCAGAAAAGCCTCAACATCCAGGAAGAAGGCAAAAATGAAGACAGTATTAAATTCTAATTCCAATTTTGTTTGTTGAAAACAAAGTTATAATATAATTGAAGTCGCTCACAGCTGTTGTTTAATTTTTAAGAAAGTATCATGTTATAATTTGACCAAAAGTTATGTTTAAGCCAAATTAGTATTCGAATCTAATTGAATATGTTAGGCAAAATTATGCTAACCTCTCTTAAGTTAAAGTTTAGTTAAATCTTCCACCTGAAACTGAAGTTTAAGTTTTTATTTTTATGTTCTTTTCATTTCTAAACATTTTAATTTCCCCATTGATTAATTTTGACTAAGAATAAAACCTGCAGTTGATGTAATAAACTATATTTCTTCTCCCACAACGCGTTATTCATTTATGTCAAGTTGCTTGATTAATGTCCCGTCTTTTTGGGGGGGACGGGATCCAATTATGAGCCCAGAACAGCAATCACAAAAACTGTGCCTCGGGAACTAAAACAATAATAATAATTGCCACTAATGTGCAAAAGCAAAAATCAAAGGACACACCGTTGTGGATCCGACGGCGCGGCGCTAATAGATTATGCCGCAACGATTAGAGAGGCAATAAATAACACCTGTCGGAGATCCCATGCGTGTTTGTTTGGCTCGTATGACGACAGGTCGTGTCCTCCATTGTCCTGGCGGTGTTGACAATTTAAACGATTCGGCCAAAAGGGTAATGGGCCAGACCCAGGCCAGGGGTCATTTTGGGGCAGAGTTCATTCGGGGATGAAGATCGCTGCTGGCCAAGACAATTGTCATGTGGAAATCAGTTTCGGCAGCCCGACGCACAACACCTGCCGCAGTCCTCATGCGAGTGAGGGGACAACCCTCGGAGTAATTAGCCTGGTTAAGTGTCAAAAGGATGGCCCGAACCCCGACTGACATATGTTTCCCCCCCACATAATAATGATGATGATGATGGCCAAAACTACCCTGAAATGGGATTTGCTGGAATTTCTTTTTTTTTTTACTAGACGCCTACAATTTCGATGTGTAGTGTGTGCAGCTCGTGAAGGAACTTATTAAAAACTTATTAAACGAAACGTAACGAAAATAAACGAACAATTTGTCTGCTTTGCTTAGCAGTTGGAGCCACGCTGGGTGACATGGCCACTGGACACCGATCCGGGCTCCAGAATAGGAGGGCAGTTGATCTTTTGTAGCTCGGCAATGCGTTGCCATGTCATGTTGAAGTGACGCACGGATCGGGCATTGGCCAGCTTGGCGATAGGCCCCAAAGTGCGGTATCCGTTGTTAATAAAGCGTACGAATCCCTTGGCCGTAAGGTCCAGCACGGCGGTCTTCACCTGCGACTCCAGATCGCCACAGGCAAAAGGTCTAAGGATGCGAAGTGGAGTAAGTGGAGTAAGTAAATTGTATAATGGAAGGCAATACAAGGTTTTTAGGTAGAAAATAAGTTATACGAGCATCATTACAATGGTAGTAAGCCACTGCTATACTCTGCAAGGGTATATAACGGAAAGTGTCGTCCGGAAACAGGATAGACATGGCTGCATTTTGGGTCTGCATTCATTTTTTAGATTAATTTTTTAGACTTAGACTTACTCCTTTTCCAGCATCTCTAAAATGTGCTCCTCCTGAATGCCATTGCAATACTTTGGATGATCCTGAAACACGCGCACCATGTCCAAAATATATAGTGGCAAATGGATGTGATAGGTGTTGAAGGGCAGTCGCAAGGTCGTGGGCTCACATTCCCGGATCACACTGTCGTCACTAATTCCGGATTGGATACTCATAACTCTTTTTAAGTTAACAAATCTCAGAGTTGAAAAATAGTTCTAGACGTGACGAACTGACCAATAATTGTGTTTTCTATAGACAAATAGACCAGGGTCTACCTGGTCATGCTTCGTTTTCGGGTGCTCGATGCTAATGTCATCCAATTAGAGGTGTCATTAACGGTTTGTTTCCGAGGTTTGCTCTTCAATTACTGGGCCCAAGCAAACATTGAAACAATTACATGTTCGGGTAGCTATATTACCTGGTAATTTGTCTAACATATAAATAGCCAGTGGTGTCCCAGTCTCAGTCCCAATACCAGAGTGTGTTCCTCCCAATGCATTAGCGAGGTCTCTGGGGTGAGTTCTAAGATAATAGACATATTCGGTTCATAGCTTTTTATGGAACCGATTTCCTTGTACCAGAAAAATACACATTTTCGGGATTCTTTGCCTCAACCCTTTGAATGATATTAGAAACTCGCTTCCTTCCGGGTTACAGACAGACATGTCACTGTGGCACGCAATCCATTATATTTCCTGGCCCACCAAACACCAATAAACGACATCGGTGGCATGCCAGTCAAAGGGTTAACGTTAACTATGGTCCCAACTTTTGCCAACAGATAATAAATTAGCGCATACATTATGAAACGTTATAAGGATGCGACTTCCGGTTACAATGGGAAGGGAAAAGGGAAATGGAAAAGGGGGATGACCCGCGCGCCAAACTGCCAATTTGGCTCGGCAAACAGGTGACACTTTCTCAACCAGGATAGAGGAACGGGTTGAAGAACCAGAACCACACGAAGCCCATATACTAAGTACTATATATCTAAGGCTTATGCTGGATTTGCCGGGAACAACATGCAAATTATTCGATTTTTTTCAAGAGTCATGCTTGTGATCAAATTGAAGTTGGGTAAACTTTTTGATGTCTTGATATGCTTGCCTGATAACTAATTGGCCAAATCGAGCTGCGCTGACATTGCAGTTTTTCTCTGGCTTCTTGCATATATGTAAAATAAGAAGTTTATATTCTCGAATTTGGATCAAGAAGAAAACGATGTATTGGTCTTAATTTGAAGGAACAAGTAAAAGTATTCAAAAATCTTGTATTAGAGGTGCCTTATAAAACGATTATAAATTGTGACTAAAGATAGGAAATAATATATATTTAAATTATTTTAATTTTATTGTGCCATACCTTTGGACTATTTTAACAAATTGTTTTCAAATCCGCCTCCCATTGTAAAACTTAAAAATATTGAATAAATAAAGAGTTTAGGTTTGAAACCAGAGACATCGAAAGATAATGGAGGCCAGAAGTATCATTCCCTTAACCTAGATGTCCCATTTTTCTCGAGTGCATTACCTTTTGGTCACTTTACCACGCCTCTTTCAGACTATTACCGTGACTTATCGAGGAGCATTCGCCCACAAAATGACGGTCGATAAGCCAGTTCTCCCACCTTCTATGCGACCTCTCGGCCACGCTCATTGGTCAGTGCCGGCAAAGGAGTCTTTTCCGCCCCGCCACATAACAGTTGGCCAAGTCGTGGGCAACTGGGGGTTTGTAATCTGGCTAACCAGTTATATGAAGTCCTTGTAACCGGGCAGCACAAATAAATGCCATGCGGCCCGGGCCAAGTGTCATGTATTTGACGAATAATTACCGTCAACATTGCGTGATTGGTTGAATCAGCCGGCGACGGTGGCGGGGCTGGGGGAACAGTAGGGCCCAGAGGGCTGTGGCTGGCTTAGAATTAGCCCCACATGGCCACATGGGGTGGTGGGTGGTGTGGATGTGGGGGGTTGTTGTGTGACAAGAACCTATAATTACCGGGCCACAGGCGGCAGGTGGTGGTCGCCAGGACTGGCTTGGGCCATAACTCAGCGCAGGATTCAGACACAGACACAACGCGGTCGTTGGCGCGAACGGATGTCGAACAAGAGGATGCACTCGCCAGCCCAGTCGCCCATTCTGGATGTCACCGAGACGCTGTCGCTACACTCCGACCTCGAGGCGGACTTCGAGTCCAAAAAGAAGCCGTCGTCGTCGTCGTCGTACTCGTTTCCCGCTCCTCACAGTCTCCGCCTGCCGGGACTGGGATTCCCCGGACTGATCCCAGGCTCCAAGGCATCTCCAGGATCCGTGGCGCCCACTCTCCCCGCCTTTGAGTACATTGCTCCGCCGAGTCACGCCCTTCAGGCCCTGGAATTCCCGTTGATGGAGCTCAATCGAGTAGGTGTCATCGGTGGCGGAATGTTTCCTGGCTTTATGCACCGACGGGTTCGCGGTGAAAAGCGACCTATTCCGGATGCCCAGAAGGATGCCAAGTATTACGAGAGACGCAAGCGAAATAACGAGGCAGCCAAGAAGTCAAGGGATGCCCGGAAAATACGCGAGGATCGAATAGCTTTCCGGGCGGCTCTCCTCGAGCAGGAGAACTCGATACTGCGCGCCCAGGTCCTGGCTTTGAGGGACGAGCTGCAGACGGTGCGACAACTCCTGGGGGCCACCACAGCAGGCGGGATGTTGTCCATGGCCAGACAGGTGTGAGATTGAACGAGTAGATGGAACAAGTGAGCGAATCTGTACATAAAAGTGAATTACGAAAAAGGTGGTTATTTTTGGTTATACCGATTTTTGTTAATAAATGTTTAAACAAAAAATACTGCAAGTTATTTTATCGAAATGCTAAGTAAAATACATGTATAAAGTAAAATATAAAAACGAATACTACTAAATTTTCAATGAGATAGTCAAGAAAATGTTTCATATTTTAAAGAGATTAAAAAACTAATGATTTTTGATATTTAAAAATGCTATAACTAGGATAATAATAATCAGAAAGTCTTAAAAAGTGCTGGGGATTTGAAATCAATGGAAAAGCTATCGAAAAAGTATTCTATGAAAGTTTAAATCTTTTTTAATTGATTTAAAATAGCTCAATATTCCTGAAAAAATATGTTAGTGCTCAAAATCTCAAACTTTTTAAAAGGTGTCCAAAATATAAGTTTGTATGTACCAACTTGTTATTTTTATAATGTTGTAGCAAAATTGTGGGTACTTTTTAAAGTGTTTTTCAAACTCTAGTGATTTATGTAGCACTGCAACAGTTTTGTTTATATTATTTCAAAAGAGGTCTAAGTCATTTCTGTATTCAAACTCCGACGGAATTTTTCACGAGTCCATTTAGAAAAAACCAAGAAACTGAAGTGCAATGTTGGTTAAAATTCAAAATACTAAGTTCAGCATAGTAATATTCGATTTTATCCTTTAGGAGTTGACTCAAACCTTCTTTATTAATGGAAATTCATTTAAAAACTGTCAAAATAAGATTCATTTAATTCCCTAAAATACGATTATGCTTGTTCAAATCGACTTTATTGCTTGCAAAAATGAGTTTAACACATACTATATACGCATATAAATAATTATAAAATAATTAACAAACTAGTGATCCACTGGCTGCATTTGCACCTGGCCAGCTGCGTCCAGGATGAGCAGGTGCTGCTCGTTCCCAGAGCTGCGAGCACCCGCTATATCCGTCACTTTGAGCCGACTCTCCGTCGCCTGTTCGCCTCTGGCTGGTATCTCTCTGTCTCGATAAAAATCGTAGGTGCGCACCGAGCCATTGGTCAAAGCCGAGAGTCGCCAGCCATCGCTGGAGAGGATCAGGGCCTGGACAAGATGTTGGCGCAGGCCGCTGCCGCTCAAAAGTAACTGCTGGTCAAAGACTCGCATTTCGTAGGAGCGCATGGGTCGTTCAATCAGCTCCAAAGCTGTATTCGGTCTGAGATCGTAGGTGCTACCGCTCTCCACGGAGTCCACCTGCTGTTCAAAGGACCGCCGCTCGTTTAGTATGATGTTCTGAATGGCACACGATTTGCCCGTCTCCGGATCGGGCTCAGCGGTGGTGGTTGGCGGCCGACCTGTCATGGGTCTTTGGTGTCCCTTCTGGCGCTGTCTTTGCCGCTGATTACAGTTGAGTATCATCACGGAGCCATTGGACAGGCCAACGGCCACATAGCTCTCGTTGGAGAGCACGCACAGCGAGGTGGGAAAGAGGAACCTGCTCTCGTTCACGGCAATCCTCGTGAAGCGCTCCGGCTTTAGGCTACGCGTGCAGCAGAGCACAAAGTTCCGGTTGGTGCACACGTAGATGAGATCGCTTCCGGTATCGATGTTGGTGAAGCGCATACCCTGCAATCCCTGTCCCTGCAGGGCGGTGGTCAGCGTCTGGGTCTCGTTGAGCTCCCGCAGCAGATCGTCGCTGTAGATGTTGCCCTGAAACAGGCTCTTGGTCTTCTCATACGCACTCGTATTGCTCTTGAGGAGGCGCCGCTCTAGGTAGCTCCTCAGATCACAACTGGCGCTTTGGAGGAGCTTAACTCGCGCCCACGGTGAGCTAAACTCGTTGGTATTACTCGAGGAGGCGCTCTCCACCAGAGTCCACATGGTCAGCAGGCCAGAGTCGTTCAGAGCGGCGTACTGCAAAGGATTGAGGTGGGATTAGGGACAGAAAATTATGACCGAGGTCTCAGTATCCCACCTGCACTTCCTTAAACGGTGTCCCCGCTGTGGCCAATCCTCCGCCGCCCTTCGACTGAGATCGAAAGCTGCGCACATCCACCACGGCTCCCAGGTCTATGGCAGCAGTTACCTCCTGTATCTGCTCCAACATAGGCACTACCGACTGTGTGGCCGCAAAGTGCGTCAAATGTCCGTCCAACTTGGAGCAGTAGCTGTACGTTTCGCGCAGATCCCACATGGCCACAGTGCCATCTCGAAGTCCGGCCACCACAATGTCGGGAGCTTCGCTGCATAGCGCTACCCTGCTTACCTCCGCCCAGGTGGAGAGCAGGCGCAATGGCTGGCCGGGATTGGTCAGCGACCAAACCATCAGAAGGCTGGCAAAGTCCTCGCTGTACACGTTGCTCTCCTGCGGACATTCATGAACGGTGACCACCAGTTGGCCGTTGCCAGCAGAGCTTCCAAAGATGCGACGCACTGGGAGAGCATTCAGGAGGCCCGTTTGGAGGGGTATACTCCTCGCACTGCTGCTGCTTATGTTCTGGTTCTTGTTGCCCTCCAACACCCGGCCGATCAGACGGGCAGCCTTGTGCACAAACGAATTGAGTCGCTCCAGATCCGTGGTCTTGGCTAATCTCCGGCTCTGCTGTTGCTGCGAGCGTGCCTGCTCCAAGCGATGCATTCGCTCCAAACGAACGAGACTCTCTTCGTACTCATCTTTGGGATGGCTTCTCAAGGTCTCCATCTCCATCTCCGCATCGCCACTGCAGCTGAGCACCAACTGGCCGCCGTAGTGCGGCGGATGCTGTGTCCAGCTGCTGCGAGTGTGCACCTCCAGCGTCTGGCACTCGCCGTCCATGTGGGGCGACTCCGTCTGCGTGGCCAGTTGGCAGGCATTCAGCTTGCCGTAGCTCTGCATGAAGCCCTCGTAGCTCAGGGGCTTCATCTCGAACAGGTGGTAGTTGAGCTGGTCGAATCGCAGCTTAGCCATTAGCTCCTCGCCGCGGCGACTGATCACGGGATGGGACACAAAGCCAGTGTAGCCACCGTAGTAGGTGTTGCTGCACTCTTCCCCGCTGCGGGACTTGTCCACTCCTCCAGTCGTGCTGATGCCGGAGTCCAGTTGGTCAGAGTTGGCCATGGAGTTCGTATCAAAGCTGTCGTAATGCTGCTGCGGCTGTTGCTGCTGCAGGGGATTCCGGCGCAGATGCATCTCGTAGTGGCCGGAGTCTAGCTTGCGCTCCTGATCTCTGTCGCGCTGGATCACGGTTATGGGGTTTTGTGTGGGCTCAGAGTCCTCCTCCTCCACTTCTGGCTCCTCATCTTCCTCCTCCACATCCGCCTCTGATGATGTTGGCTCCCCCTTATCAGCCAGTTCCTCTTCGTCTTCCTCGGGTGTGCTGGCATCTGTCTCGAAATCCGACTCGTAGGACTCAAAATCATCGGAATAGTGATCGGATTCCTGGTCGTTCTTTTTCTCTTCATCTAACTTGACCTCAAAGGCCACGGGCTGTTTGACAGGCTCCGGTTTTGTCGGCTTACCCACCTCGCTCCGCTGCTTGGCTGATTCTCGCTTCAGAACCACCACTTCCTCGGGTTGCAGGGTGCGCGTGAAGGTGCGGGTTCTTGCCGGAGCAGGTGGGGACTCTTCTCTAGCTGGCTCTTCCTGTTTTGCCTGCTCTCTGCGCTTTTGCGGTGGCGAGGCCACCGTGACACTGTGGTAAGTGTCCAGAACTGCATTCGGCTTGGATTTGGGTACAGAGGGCTTGGTCTTGGGCTTAGAGGGCGGGTTGTTTGTCGTGGGTGTTAGCCGGCTGCTAGCACGCAATGTTCCTGGGGATGGAGTGGTCCTTTTGCTCAGTGGTTCCCTTGTTTCCTTGCTCTTAACGGTGTTCACAGGCTTTTTGCTGGTCGAAGGTTGGGCTGTTGCTGCGGTTTTCCTTGCTATTTTTTCACCTTCCAGGCTTTCCGGTTGCCTGACCAGTGACCTTCGCTCTTTCGAGTCCCTTGTTGTTGTGGTCCCTGCCCCACTTGTTGCCGGTGATTTTGTGGCTTTCCTGGGCAATAAATCACTTTGGGCCTGTAATTTAAATTTAAATTGTTAAAATAATAACGCCTTTTGCTGTTATACAGCACTGGCTTTGAGCTCTTTGCAGCACTGGCCGCCTAATCCAAACAAAAGAATTTTCTCTGTGTGTTGCGATCGGTTCGTTTATTAGTTTTAATTGAACGCTATTACATATAATTACGGCATTAATAAAATGCTGGTGCGGACTCTAATTCGTAGTAACGCTTTTGTAGCTGGTATCGTAAAGAATACATTTGAAAAACGGAGTTTGTGGCAGTTTGAAATGATAAAGTGTAGAGGTGCTGCTGCTGCTCAGTTTGTTGTGTCTTTGTGAGGTGCAAATTATAGCTGCAAAAAATAAAAAAGTGAAACCGCTGGCTGCGTACTAATCAATGGAGAAAGCCCAAGATATTTTAGTGCTTTCGAATCCAACTTTTGGATGACTTTCGGTGCCCTTTTTGGCTTACGTTCGATTTGCTGCTGGTTCGCGTAGCATTTTTCGACATTGTATTGGCCGAAACTAAAGTATAAATTGCCTAATTAATGCCGGAATGCCACGTAAATTTAATCAATTATAATGCTGCTGTTCAGTTGTGACATTTTTCCTTGTTTTCCCGTTTCCTTGGCAACGTCACATAGCAACAACAAAGACGCAGGAATAACAAAAGCAGCTGATTGGCGGTTAGTATTGGAAAGCGCTGTCATGTTGCAGTGCAACTGGTAGGTATCGAACTTGTCCATTATCCATACTGTTATCGTTTATCGAAATCAAATTTAAGCGCCCAATTGGTGATACAGCCCTTGTTGAAGCTACTTTTTATTCTTAACTTAAATTTAGCGTAATATCACAATAAATAAGATTAGATTTGAGCTTGCTTGAGTGCCAGTGACTAGGCGAATTGCGGCCACAGGGTTCCCAGGAAGCAAAACAGCAGTATCATCGCTCCATTCTTGCCGAACTTTGTGGCTCCACTCTCCTCGAAGTTCTTGTAGTACTGCGTTGTGGTATACCGATCGTATATATGCTCCATTACCCGCTTGGCGTTGTCCCGGTGCAGCTCCTGCCTGCCCAACAGTCCATCGGTTGTGTCTCGGAACAGGACATTGGTCCTATTATCGAAGGTGCCGTAGAGAGTGAACGGACGCGTTTCGCTCTTGTACTTCCGGCCAAACAGTTGATCCATATCGCGCAGCGAATTGTAGATCTCGTTTCGTCGCGTCACCGACGAATTGTGTGTCATCAGGTGGCCACGGGTGGTCCAATGAAGGTAGCAATACTCGAAGTTCGAGCGCTTTTCAATGCCTCCGTAGGGACACAGGACGCGGAAGGCCTTGTGGTTGGTGCGCATCACCCAGTCGGCGGTGAGATTGCCACTCACGTACTTCTTGTACACATCCGAACTCAGGAAGGCCACCTCGCCGCCCTCAGCAAGGCAGCGAAGGGCGCCCTCATCGCCCTGATAATGCAGCGGACACTGCCTTCCCTGATGTGGATGCCACAGGCAGGAGTCCCGATGGAAGAAGGAGTGCAGCGAGTGCACCTTGCCGGTGGCATTCACTATGGTCTCCTGGACAGCCAGATGAGCGGCTCCCTCGTACGAGGGCAAGCAGACCCTTGCTCCGCGCAGATCCTTGAAGCTCTCCAGCTTGGCATCCTTGTGAACCAAGGCAATGGTCACATATCGATTGTGCATATCCTCGGCGAACTCGTAGAGCAGTGGCACCAAATTGTAGTCTCTCTGAGCCTTCACCCGCATCTCCTGGTCCACCATCACCACATCCGTGCCCTTAAACTTGGTGTTGTCCAGACACTGATCCAAATCCATGGTGCGCACACACTGAATGTTCGGCTGGACGCCAAAGACCTGCGAGGCCTCCTGCAGCCAGGAGCATTTGACGTGTTCGATGATGGACGTCGTACAGACGACGATGGAGCGCGGCGGATTGCATTCCGGGAAACTGTAAGCGGACTGGAAGGCTGTGGCCTGGTCCAGGTAGTCATCAATCGAGATCACATTGTCCAGCGGCACCGTAAACACATGGTATGTCTCCAGCAGGCTGAGCAGCGCGTTCTGCCAGCTATCTGGCTCATCGTGACTCAGTCCGGTGACCAGCCGCTGAATCTGGGCGGCATGGGTGCGACGGGCGGCCACCACGGGCCAGGGTTTGGCAACCCAAACACACGGATGTGTGGCGTTCATAGGCTGCAGATGGCCATCCGGACAGAGGTAGCTGTACTCCGATGGATTGGCCTGAGCCGAAATACCGGAGAACTAAGGGAAGGATATTATAGGTTATTTAAGGCTTCTTCTCTCTCGTTTCCCTTAATACTTACCCCAAAATGACTGCGAACATCGTCAAGACGAGCCCAGGCCACGTTACCGCCGCCACTGGTCAGACAATATAGTGCTCCTCGTCGTCCCCAGTGTTTGTCGGTCTGGTCGCAGCTGGTGGGATCGTAGCACATCTCACAGAGCGAGGGATAGCGATTCTTTAAGATACGATCCTGCTTGGGATCCGGGACCCAGGGACCAGCCTTACAGCTGGGGCCAAAGAACCTTGATGTGGAGGCAATACGATCCTCGGTGACGGTCAGCTCGGGATCGCAGCTTCTGGAAACCATAGCGGCCTCAAAGTACTATAGAAAGCAAGGACCCGGATTAAGATCAACTCAGGCAACTAATCTTAAGACAACTTACATTAGCGAGGACCTCTGTCCAGTGATTGCCCAATCCATAGCCAGGATGGCACAACTTGGCATGCCGGAGATCGTGGACGGTGTGTATATTAGCCTGATTATCCACAATGGCCACAATTTCGTACTCAAAGTTGGACTCATGCGATCGCAGCTCGCTGGCCACAAGGATCTCGACGCTTGCCCAGCGTGCCGCCACCAGATCCTCGGACGTGAGAACTCCAAAGTGGGCCGTGCCCTTGTGGATACGTCGCACGCAGTCCAGCCGATCCACTCCGATGACGCATTCGATGTTGCTCGTTGCCTTTAGCTGCGGACAGAACTTGGGGGTTTTCCGATAAATGCCGCGCGATTCCACCACGCAAACCCGTACTGCGGAGGAGAGAGAGAGGAGGAACAAGTGAATATATTAAGTTTGGTCACTAAAATAAGTATATATTAAGCCGCTACAAAACCTGTTTCCAAACAGGCGGCATTAATTATGATTATTTTGTATTTTAGGTAGCTCTTAAAGCCCCAGCCTCGTGCATGCAGTTTTCGGAAAAAGATTTTATCTTGGGTTTATTTTGTGCTTTTTTTCCCTTTTACATTAAATTAAAAAATTCCCGTCAGGTGGGAAAGACAGACTTCGGCTGCATTCGAGGAATTGGCACATATCTGCCAACTGGAACTGGGAGTCAAGGCAGGAGTTTTGGGCAGTGGAGCACGCAAGCTCCAAGGTTGGGACTGGTTTTTTTTTTTTGTTTTTGTTGAGGTGTGAAACTGTCTCTCTATCTAGCGGGTTTTTGATTACAGCCGGTTGAGTGGCGTGGCCAAGGTCAGCTGCTGATGCTGGCTCTCCCGCAGTGCATTTGGGATTGAAAGTGAATAATGATGGCCGGATTATTCGGTGGATTTTTAATTGCAGCCTGTGACTTGGCAGGAAGCTTAGAAAAAAAGTTATAGGGTAGTTAAGGAAAATATTTAAATTGTTCAGGGATTTTTAGCTGCTAAAATGGATGCTCAAATGGGTATTTAATGAAACAGGAGTAATTATTGCATTATTTGAGTATTATTTCTTGACAATTGAATTCTTATTTGTTATTTTATTACTTCTAATCGATGTACTTTCTTGAAAAGTTACTAATTAGCTATCTAGCATTAGAATTTCTTTTGTTAAATGGTTAAAAATCCATTATTAAAGATAACTTCCTAATGTATATTCAATAAATAACCTTTACAGTTGTTTATAATTATGCTTAAATAAGAATATCATAAAATTGTTGACTAGCTTCTCTTGTATATTTAATTATTACTTTGTGTTATGGTCGAACCTTAAATACTTCTAATCGTTGCATTCCCTGGAAACAACCATCTAGCTTTACAGTTTCGGTTGTTAATAATCCATTAATTAAGATAAATTCCTAATGCAATATTCAATACATAACCTTTCTGGCTTGATTTGATCTAAAAAAACTTCACATTAAATTATTTTTCGCTTGATTACACTTGTCATTTTGCTTTTAATAAGAGAGTAATTGACGGAATAGCTGGCAGACATACACACACATACTGTCACACTTATCACTCATGTAAATTAATTAAGAAAACAAATTATTTTATTTATATACATGCATACATAAACCGAAACACCGCCCCCCTTTTTGTGGCGATAATACCAAACAAGACTTACATTTGCCATCGTCTGGTGGCACCACAGCCTCGCACAGCAACGCCACTGATAAGGACGAGGCGAACAGCCCCACCAAAATCGATGTGAGCCAATGCATTCTTGATTGCGTCAACCCGCGAGAGATCGAGATCGAGATCGGCGGCAAGACGGGACTAAGTACGGATTAAGGTTGAGCTTGTAAATGCGGCTTGAGAGCCCCGAACCGCGCTCTATGGAAGATCGACGGCGACTGAAAGCCAGCCCTCTCCGCTGGCAGCGAGTAAAACTCGATCCGAGCTGCGATTCAAGCTGCAGAACGAGATCGCGAGTAAACAGCGGAATAATAATCAACTACGCACAGCTGATGAGTCAAGCGGGATTTTTGGATAAACCAACTGATTGATTAGCACCTGTCTAAGGGGTGCCGGGGAATACCTTGCTAAGTAAAAGCCTCTCCCTAAGGTTTCTGAACTTGAATACCTCATAATCTGGCTCTGTAAAAGTGCCATATAATTGACTGATAGCTTATCGGCAGGCCCACAGTTAGAACCGACAGACTTATCAGTTGCCATACAAACTGCAAGGCGTTGGAGCTGAAATTTCTTCAGTCGCTGGCCGCCACTCTCCGCGTTCAAAGGATAAGTTGATCTTCGGGAAAAATCATTAGTACTTGTGGGTGTTGGAGCTTTCATTGTTTCAGAGATTATTCATTATTAAGTACTATATAAACAAATGCATAGACAATATAGACATTGTTTTCAACGAATTAACACGGTTAATTCAGGCACCAGCACTTCTAGGGCTTCCTCGTTTTAACTTGGTTGTCACGCACTCTGTATTATATTTTTTTCTATCTGAGAAATTCCCAATTTTTTCCTGAGATTTCTAAGCTTGTAAACTTGTGTTTGACTAATGATATATCTTCGGAAATGTGATGGCTGCCAAAATGGCTAATAATAATGTTAGGTTTGGCAACACAAATCGTAAATTTATGTGTGCCAAGTTTACTTACCTGTAAACCAGTTTTTGTTACCCATAAAATATATATAAAGTCAAGTTCAATTGGGGCTTTACATCACAGGCAATAACTAATTGAGTTGGAGCCCAGATATCCAAGTGGGTATCTTCAAATGGTGAATATTCATACCCCAAAGGCATATTTATTATGGCAGGCCCTAAAAAATTAACTTCTTTATCACCTCCCAGCGAGCTTTAATCATTTTAGGTGTTGCAGATAAGATTTGTGGTTCCCTAAGACTTATGCTTGGTGTCCTTATCTCTATGAACTTTTATGCTAATGATTACGGGCCTTCTATAAAGTCTAACTGTCTGGTGTCTTATCAGTTGCCGTGAGAGAGACCAGATAAGATATTATGTTTAGCAGTTTCTGATTTATATCCATATCGCCGGCTATTTACAGACTCTCCCCCGACCACGCTAATTTTGATCTTATCTAGGCGGAGGAGCAGCAGCAACTGAGGATTGGCCTGAGCTGGCCATATTTGAACTGTGATACTTCGTGTCATTCTTGGGGCACAACAACGTTTAGACTATAATTAACTACAGACTGGAAAATAATTTATTAACGATGGTGCGACTCAACAGGCGCCTGCTGCCCATCAAGGCACACTTCTTCTTTTTCATGGCAGGTGAGTTTTGGCAATAGATCTAAGGATCCACGAATAGAACCAATTTCAGGGAACTAGCCTCTGATGCTTATCAGTTCTTGGTATATTACTTCTTATCATATTTATTACTCTCTTATCTGTGACATTATCAAAACGCGGAAAGAGAAATCCTTGAGAAAATAAAAAAAATGTGGATTAATTGTTGTTTTTTCTCAATAATACCTAGATAAGTAGTTTAAGGATGATCTTATCCTTGATATGCCTTTACTCACTGAACTACATATATACTATTATATTAAATTACTTATTTATTATTTATTTCTAAATACAGCCATGGGACCCATACTGCCCCAACTGGCGGTAATAGGCAAGCAAATTGGAGTCCCTCCAGACGTAATGGGCTATATAATGGCTGTATTGCCCATACTATATGTCCTGGCCAAGCCCCTGGTGGGTTTTCTCGTAGATTACTTTACGGTAAGAGAAGAGACACCCTGAAAACTGGCAATCAGAATCATTTACAATGTTTTTAATTCTCCACAGAGCCTCCGCAAGTTCATCTTCATCTCGCTGATCCTAATCATGACCCTGGCCTATGCCGGCTTCTTCTTCTTGCCCGCCAACACGCACTTTATCCCCCTGGAGGAGGGCAGTGCCCACTGGAATGTGACCCTGCTGACGGAGCTACACGAGTGCAGTCCCATGATCTACACCTCAAAAAGCTTTTGCCAGACGGTTCACGAGGCAGATTGCAGTCAGGGAGAGAACCGATATGCAGCGATGATAGTGGCTCCCGAGGCGGGTCTGAATCTCAGCGAGAACCTGCGCCATGGCAACGAAAGCTATCACATCTGCCTCACAGCGTCTGATGTGAGGCCCGAAGGAGTGGATCCTCTTTGTGAGCTGCAACATGTGGGCTCCTGCATCTATGGCGAGGGCAAGTTCTGGCTTTTTGTGTTCCTGCTGTTTGTCGGAACCATTGGCTTCAACGTAACCAACTCCATATCGGATGCCTGCTGCTTTGACCTGCTGGGCGAGACGGAGCAGGACAAATACGGAGCCCAGCGAGTGTGGGGCACCATTGGCTTTGGAGCCACTGCCCTATTGGCCGGCGTCGTGGTCAATTGGTGGACCTCGGATGCGGTCAAGAGCCTGACACCCGCCTTGATAATCATGTGCGTGTTCAGCCTGCTGGATTTGTTAAGTGTATCCAAGCTGAAGCTGCCGAAACTAGGCGGCTCCGAGTCCATTTGGAGCGATGTCTGGCAACTGGTGCGACAGCCACCAATTGTCGTTTTCCTGCTGTTCGCCACCATGGCCGGGATTATAGACTCCTTCATCATCTACTTTATGTTCTGGCATCTGGAGCAGGTGGCCGAGGTGACCGGCTACATGGATCAGATCAAGCTCATCGAGGGACTGGTCGTGGCCGCCGAGTGTCTGGCCGGCGAGGTGCCCTTCTTCTTTTACAGCGGCAAGATCATTAAGAAGCTTGGCTATGTCCACTGCATGAGCATGTGCTTCTTCTTTTACGCGGTGCGACTGTCGCTGATCGCCTGGATCCCGAATCCCTGGTACCTCGTGGGCGTAGAGCTCTTTTTCCAGGGCATCACCTATGCCCTGTGCTACACCTGCATCGTGGCGTATGCCTCGGCGGTGGCGCCTCCAGGAACTTCCGCCACCGTTCAGGGACTGATGGCCGGCATGGACGATGGTCTTGGCTTCTCCATCGGCTCTTTGATCGGTGGCCTGATGTTCAAGAGGCTGGGTGGACGGGAGAGCTTCAAATACTTTGCCATCGCCGCCCTTTGCACCTGCGTGGCTCACATTGTGGTGCGTCCGACCTCCAGGAAGCGGCAGTTCCTGCCCAAGCAGGGCTATCAGCAACCGGCGGAACAGGAGATTAAGTATCAGCCGCCCGACCAGGAAATGCAGGAGATGCGTTGACCTGGAACCGTAGATTAAGTTAATATTATTTGTTAAGCGATTTTGTTGCCTATTTTTGTACGCATCTTTCAAGAGACAAGAGAGAACGAGATGTCCGAAAGTTGAACGACTTTTCTGTCGGTCGATTGTTCCATTGTTGGCGCACACGCGATCTCAAGTGCGGCAGCCCCTTCCAGCTGTCAATATACATATGTATATGGTTATATAATACACCTGAGAGCACAAAAGAACCCATTGAAAGTGAAACTGGGGCCAGGCGGCAGATGATGCCCCGCTCGCTTAAATGGCGCGCGATTCCCACTCCATATATTAACAAAACTGGCCGGATCGATCGGCCTGCTTGCTCCAAGATCGAGAATCGAAAGTCGATTCGACACTGAGCTGCAAGGTTGAGGTGTACAATAATATTTTTTACAATCCCATTTGTAGCACTTTTTTGTAGTTTTTATATAACATTGCGTGGTATTATAATTTTTGTTTTATAACGAAAGAATAATTATAAGAAAAATATAAATAAATATAGTTAAGTGCCATTGTTATAACATCGTGCAATAAACATACTTGAGTATTATTAAGAAAAAAATGAAATTGTATTCGATTAATATGGCAACTTTCCCTTCCTGACTTTTTAGAAAACTTTTAAACGAAGTTAATAAAGTTATGATTGAGAAAATATATAAAAAATAGTAAAGGGCATTTCCCTTACTATAAAATACATGGTTTTGATTCCTCCAATAAAAATATGCAGCATACTTTAAGGATTACTTTTAAAAGGATTCCACGAAGCTTAGTTAATGTTTTGAGAAAATTAAGTGGCCATTATTCCCATTATAGTCTTCCAATAAATTATTTATATAGCCTGTTCTTCTTTTATTGAAATCAAAACATACAAGTCCATCTTTCATTTCATTGAAATGCTAATTAATATTATATTTTAAGAGCTCTGACATATTATTAGCTACACAAGCCAAAATAAACAGTCATGAGTCGATATCAGAAAAGATTATATATGTATCTTTGCTATAAGGTTAACAGTTGGAATTGGACTGTTTAACCTAAGAACTTATAGATTTATTTAACATTTCATTTCCTAACTTTGCTGCCGAGTGCTCCCATAATTTATGCTCAAGTGTGGGCCACACTTAAGAGCTGTCCCAACTAAGAGTGCTTGTAAAAATTAGATTGGCCCAAAGTCAGGCTATAAAAGCCACGGTTCCCCAATTAAAACCGCGTATTGTGTGCAAAGATGCGACCGTTTCCGCTGCTGGTTCTCCTCCTATCCTTATTCCTATCGCCATCACCGGGTAGCACGCGTCAGGTGGGCAGATGCAGCTTGGCCAGACAACTCTATCGGTACGGAATGGCCTACAATGAGCTTCCCGACTGGCTGTGCCTCGTCGAGGGCGAGAGCTCCTTCAACACCAAGGCTGTTAATCCATCGAATGCTGACGGATCTGTCGACTGGGGTCTGTTCCAGATAAACGATCGCTACTGGTGCAAGCCCGCCGACTTACGTCCCTCCACGGATCTTTGCCGGCTGCCTTGTCGCCTGCTGTTGAGCGACGACATTAGATACTCCATTGCCTGCGCCAAGTACATCAGGCAGCAGCAAGGATTCTCCGCGTGGGTGGCCTGGAATAATCGCTGCCAGGGCGTCAAGCCCAATGTTAGTCACTGCTTCAGGAGGCGGTACAGAAACTCGGGTTGAAAGACACTAAGGCGGTATCTAAATAAATAACCTATATTAGGCGAACAATTGTGTTTTTGAAAAAGATTATGTTGGCGCCATTTAGATTTACGTCAACTTAGGGTCGAAATGGAAGGGTAGGAAATGGAACACGGAGGGGTTTCTTTTTTATTTTTGAATTCATACATGGTAAGAAATAAATGTACTAATGTTTTATTTATGGTTTGGGCAGGTTTGACCAGCGCAGGTGCATTAAATATTCAAAATTCACACCGCTTTTTCTTACGTCAAAATATATGTTGCGTTCTCAAATTGTCCGCGATGTGTAAAGTCTGCCTAAATGACGAACAGCTGATCAGTATTCCGCTTTGGACACTGGTGGCGAATTTACCATTCATGAGACCTTCACAAGTCTATCTTTTCAAAAAAGATTACGTTATGCTCACCTTCGTTAATTGATAACGTTGTTCTTTTAAGTGTGACCAGTTGTCGTGGATAAGAAAATCCTATAAACGTAAGTAAGGTTACGATTTTTTCACTACGTTGTTTGATTACGTTTCTGTTCAGAGTCAGTGTGTCCAGCTGTTGAGAGGTGAAAATCCGCTCGTTTTCTATCGGTTTTTCTTGCTGTTTCTTCTCTTTCTGTCGTTTGTTCACACAGAAAAAAGCGCGCTTGGCGCTCCGAGTGTACCGTACCTTGTGTTCTTCCGCCTGTGATTCGTGCAGATTGACGGTAATTCATTTGCAGCCACTGCGCCCGCTAAAAAGCGCACGATCAAAAGCAACGGCCGAAGTATGAAAAAAAATAGGCAAAAGAAGTGAAGTTGACATTGAAGTCACAGCGCGTGTGTGTGGGTGTGAGTCTCGTGTTGGTGTGTGCGAAATTCTTTTGTGTTTCTTCGCTGTGCAAAAAGTTAAATAATTGCAAAATAAATTGAGAGTGGTGTTGTTTGTATTAAAGAAACGTCGGGCACACAAACGAGTGCGACGACTAGTAAAAATCAATAAGGGCGCTCGTAATTTGTCGCCACTATTCCCGTGTTGTTGTTGTTCTTCCGCCAGGAGTTTCCGTCAACAAGCCGTGGGGGAGGTCGTTCTCTCTCTCTCTCTCGTGTTTTTACGCTCTCTTTTGCACCCTCTCCTTAGATATCGTGTTATTTTTCGCGGTGTCACTTATCTTGTTTACACACACTTATTTGTAGTTTAATATATCGTGTCGGATTCGCATTAAAGAGAGATTTCTAATTAAATTAATTTTTCGCTTTGCACCACAGGAAGAGGAGAAGATTTCCAGCTAAAAACACCGCAAAAAGGTAAGCTAAAAAGAAAAACAATAAACAAATTCCACGGCCGCCTGGCAACCGTTATGCTTGTTGCGCAGACACTCTAAATGTAGCACAGACGCATACAGATTCACGTATACGTGAGTGCGGAGTATTTGACAAGTTCAATAATCGAAAGTGCCTCTATTGTCCTCCCTGTTGCACTTACGCACACGGCCGTATGCTAATTACAACGGTTCAATGGCTCTGCCCGCTCGTCGAGATTTTGACTTATTGCCTCCTCTGACATGTTTCAGCGCATTTCCTCAAAAGATAATGCAGCTGCTCGATGTCTGAGGCTCGATACCGTTAAACTGGTTTCTGACTCAAAATGCCAATTGTTTTCGTATGTTAAAAACGTTAAATTGCCTTTTTTGGCCAGATCGCAATTTGCCTGTCGGTCCCGCAGAGCTCTCAAATTTGTTGCAATTAAAAATTGATTTTCCAAGTTTGCCAACAACAACAGAAACAAAGCCAGCAGCAGCAGCAATCAAATGCTTATAAACAACAACAACAACAGCTAGCAAGCAAGCAAACATCGGTTTCTGCAACAATGAAAAAGCAATTTTCCGTATCTACAAAAAAAACTTTAAAAACTCAGTCGAGTCAAGGCATTGTGTCCATTTTATTGTTGCTTTTGCTTGCCACACGTTTTGCGGCTATTGTTGTTGCTGTTGCTGCTGCTTTTGTTAGTATGTTGCAATGCTTGGGCATGTCTAATTTTCGGTTTAACAAAACTTAAGTACTCTGACTCTTTGAGCTTTGGCCGTTGTTAACGAAACCATTTTTCCCTTCTTCGTCTTTTTGGGTTTCTTTCGTATTTTTTTTTTCTTCTTATATGTAAGTGCAAACATCTGCAATTGACAAGCGGGGCAAGCCAACGAAAGGCAACGGCATTTCTCTGCCCCTCAAAACAGTCTGAAATTATTTCGTAGCGTGTCCGATTGGCATCAATTTGGGTGGCGCTAGGCAATTGCGAACACGAAATAAAGCAAACAAGAGCCAAAACAAATAAGCGTGCTAATTACGTATATAATATATATATATATAAAACAATTTTATATCAACGGTGGGGGGTTAATATACGGAAACTCAGTACGCACATTTTTTCCTTTATTTGTTTGCTCTAGTTTCACATTGATTAAATTCATAAAAACAAACAAAAATGAAGTAAAAAAAATGTACAAAGCAAAAACTAGACTTAAAAAAACAAAAAATTTACTTCCCATACCGGGAATCGAACCCGGGCCTTCTGGGTGAAAGCCAGATATCCTAGCCACTAGACCATATGGGAGGCTGCTTGCTACGTAGCAAAACCCCATTTTGTTAGCAGACGTTTCAGTTATTTGCGTTGTGAACAAATATCTCATTGCTACGAAATTAAAAAACAAAAGCTGGTTTAAAAAATCTTAAATTAAGTTTAATAAAAATAAGATAATTAAAATTGCATATTAAAAAATATGTACAAAAAAAATTATGCACAAAGTTTCCCATACCGGGAATTGAACCCGGGCCTTCCGGGTGAGAGCCGGATATCCTAACCACTAGACAATATGGGAGTTGAGAAACGGGCCGGCTAAACTGTGTCCTTACTTTGCTCCTTAGGACGATGCTCACATCGCTGGTCCACTCTATCTGTATTCTTTGGATTTTAAAAATGGTTTTCCACTTTTCACAGTTGTAGGAAGCCAGCATCGTTATATAAGATAATGGAAAGTAGCGTCTCCCATATGGTCTAGTGGCTAGGATATCTGGCTTTCACCCAGGAGGCCCGGGTTCGATTCCCGGTATGGGAAGTAAAAATTTTTCTGATTTTTTTGTTTGTTAATTAAATCAATTACCCAGCTCTACAAGTCCCCATCAATCAAGCACTCTCTCCCACTTCTCACCAATTGCATTGCACAAAGGCATCAATTGGCTTCGAGCCGAAAATCAGCCAACAACTCCACTTATTGACCCTCACTTAGAGGCGGTATAACACGAAGCGTGTTTCAAGTGGTGTTTTAATGAGTCTCAGCTGGGTATGATCCGGCTCAATGAACTTCCTTCGCTCCCCACTGCCAGCATTTTCCATCAAGTGCAGCTGCAACTCAATTTTCCATTCCCCGACACTCGATGGAAAAAACGGCTAATTCATCAAAAGTGTGGCAAAGCCGAGAGCTAAAAACAGTGTGCCATTGTTGTTGCCCAACACGCCTACTCTTCGGTGGTGTCCGCCCCATTTTGCTGCATGCTGCTTGCCGCCTGCCACTTTCCAAGTCAATTGAAAAACCCGTGTGCTTTTATATGCCATCATCATCATTCTCCGTTGGCTTGGATGTTGTATGAGATGTCGTATCCAGACATTAGAAGCGCGTGTGAGACGTACGGCTTAGCAAGAAGCGGAGAAAAAGGCAAAGCGTACAAATTACCATTTTTTTATAGCTTTTATGTGTGTTTGTGTTTTTATTTTTTATTTTCCTTAAAGAAAGCCAAGCCCCGACAATCGATGGCAGCGTGTGAGAGAAGCAACAAAAAAGACGGCAACTTTTTCGTTTCTGTTAAACGTTAAAGTAACGCCAACGCCGCCAGAGCTTTGTTTTTATTGTTAAACCAGTTGATCAGTTGAGCGACAGCCGGAGCGGCAACGGCAAGAACGAAAGACAGCAGCTGCTGCTTGCCATACTGTGTGTGTGTGTGTTTGTGTGTTTCTATCTCCCTCGAATCCCCACCAGTTCCCTCGGCTGCTACGCTGGCTGCATATTAAGCGCCCCTGCTGCGCGCCTGCGCGTCCAACGACCGCATTGTTGTGAGTTGAGAGTCTAAGCTCTGTTTGTTTTGTTTTCAATTCGCATCAGCCAGACTGGCTAGCAGGTAGGAGCCAGGCGGCAACTCCGATTGGGTCCCGATCGTTCAGATGTGCAAGATGAGCAGGCAGGCGCTTAATTAAATTGTTTCGGCAACCTCGATCATTTCCGTTCCTACAGCCTCGATTTTGCTTAACCCTCCGAGACCTACATTTAATAATGAAGAAGGGATATTGTGTACTCACTCACTCTGAGATAAATGCACATTTTGCATCACAAAATAGCTGGTCAGCTGAGAGCAATTATACTAATTGCAATCAATTGACATTAGTAGCAGGAAGACAGTTTTAGTAATATGATGGCATAAACTAATTCTATACACTTCAAATAAATCTCAAGTGTTTAGAAGTTTTTTGTTAGAAATTGTAGACAAAGCTTGTTTCCTTTCCATTGTCTTTGTCAGAGGGAGAGTCATGCTGGTCATGTTGAGATGCGTTGGGAACACGACTGATAAAGAAGGAAAAACAGCAGTGAACTCCTTAATGGGCTTTTGACTTTTAAGTGTGCTTTGTCATCTATCGCCACCATAAAGGCAATTAACATGCTAACTTCACCAAACAATCAATCCATTAAAAAAGCCTCACGCACTCACCATCCCATTTCTTTGTCTGAGTCTCGACTTGGCCGTCGAGACCCCGACTATTTGGCTCGCTTGTCGTATAGTTTCGTGAGGTGCAGCTGGAAGGAAAACGTGTAAATTTCGTTTGACAGTTGACAAGTAAGAGAAGAAAAAACTGAAAAACAGGCAATGCTCTTTAGGGGAGTTGGCCAATGCTCCCAGCCGTCCGAAATCGCAGTCGTAGTTTCACCTCGCCCATTTAGCATGACAATCAGACAACCGGAGGATGGGACACTAATACGCGCGGGTCATGCATGGCCTGCAGTTGGAATCAGCGTACACACCTCTTTCGCTTTGTTTGCTGCAAAAAAAAATTCACAAAAAAAAAAGAAACCCAAGCCGTTTTCACTCTTAGTTTTCATTTAAGTGAAAATCCGGGATACGCCCCAGTCTGTCTACCCCACCCCCGAAAAGCAACAAAAATTAAAAGAAGGGCGCCCAAAGGCCATTGACACACATTTCAGGTTTGCGTGTGCTGGCTTCCCAATCCAAGTCCAAGTCTGAGGCCAAGATATTGGGGTTTCTGGTCAAGGCATGACACATGTAGATACATCTGACATCGAAATGGGGGGGACGAAGAGCATCGGGGGCGGTCGGAATATAAAGAAAGTGTTCGAAAACTGATACGATGCTGGAAGACGCATGTCCAATAAATAAATTGAAATATTTACGCTTCGAAAGAACGAATCGAAAACGCCGCAAAGCGAAGCGGAGTCTGGCTGGAAAGACGAAGACGAAGCTAACTGGTTTGTGGAAGGCGGCTTATTCCCAAGTCTCTGGGTCCCTATAATCGCTCCGTTTGCCTCAGTGCGCCGCACGCTGCACCACTGCACCACAGAGTTCCACAGCTGCAGCTGTGACCCACTCCCAGTTGTCCATTTAAAGCGGCCAGACGACGCGACGCGGTCTGCAACGTATCTGTGCACATTTATCGCCATCGCCAGCCAGCCAACTCTTTTAGTTGGGCATTTTGTGGCAGTGGTTTGCGGGTCTAATGCCAAAAATCAAAAATAAAAATTTCACCTCCGGTCACACGCTTGAGAAGTCACACTCGACGGCAACGTAAAAACTGGCGGAATGAAAGCCCCAAGAGCCATTGTGGAAATTGCAGGCCCTGGTTAATTAAACAAACTGCGCCCATGGCACATGAAATTGATTGAATCAGCGAAAAATGGAACGAACGGACGCAATAGACGAGTAATTGTCGATTATTTGACTTGAAGGGCTCTAAGCATAATAGATACAGAGGTTTATCTAATTTATTTACTTGTAGATTTTTTTTTTAAATTTGTCTATAATAATCAAACTGAGACCGAGTCATAGGAAAACTAAAGGATTAAAGGAATTACTTTGTGAAGAGCTACAGCTGAGCTGACAAGTCACCTCATCAGTTCTAAGTAGGTCGCAGTGCACACACACCTTCAATCAATTTTCATTTTATATCAAAACGTACATGGAACAGATCGATTGGGATTGGGTTTGTGAGGCAGAGTGGAAATTAATTGTGAACAATGGAAGCCGAAGCCAGCGAGCGAATATACAATAAGGAATTTCCAACCTCTTTGCGAGTCGAGTGAAGCGTAGGCTTTTCTTAAGTGAAAAGCAAACGTACAAGTCGATTCCGCCATATCGCAAATGCATTACCTTTTTGGGCTTAATTTGATGTGGTAGCGTCGATTATTTTTAGCTTTCAGCTAATCCAACGGCAATTCATGCCGCTCCATTTACTTGGCTGCGCATTTTGCGGCTAATGATTTTTCATTAATTACCAAAACGGGTATTTTTTGACCATTGAAGCGATTTTGTGTTTGCTTTACCCCGTTTGTAGCTTCTTTTCATGTGGCCCATGAAGATAAATGAATGAATGTCCGGATGCACTTGAAGCGCACATAAAAATTGTTGCCTGTCAGCGTCATTGAAACTGTGGATACGCCGATCCGATCCGATCTAGCGGTGGAAATCCTCTCTTGTAAACTTCATTTCGTTTAATTTACTAACTGTGCATGGTGAATCAATCATTGCGTCTGCTTAGCTTCAGTTTTGACTTGGTCTTGGCTCGGTCTTCGTCTACGTCTCCATCTCTGGGTATTTAAATTAACCGGTTCGCCTTGTTTGCGGTTCCCCTAATGAGCAGCACTTGTTGTCCGCTCAAGAGTTTTGGAGAGATTGCATCCACTAAGCCGCAGACAGGCATCACCATAATCATATCCCGTGTCCATCTCCATGTTGCAGGGTTAATGCTTTCTCTGCGGGGATTGTGTGGGAAAGCCTAGGGCCTATCGAATGATGATCGTTATCGCTTACACGTGTCTCGGACTCTTACAAACATAATTTATTAATTGGGCTAAGTTTTGGTTGCGGTTGAGCTCGTTAGGCATACAAAACATTGGGGGTAATGGACTTGTTTTTAGATTCATTTAACTATTTCGCTTTAGGGGAAATTTCCTGGGAGAAAACAATGTGAGATCTACATCAATAGGCACCAAATAAATGTTATGATAAACGGAACAGCCTAATTCGGATTAAATAAACTTATTTTAGATTCAATAAGAAGCTTCTAATTTTGAGTAACCAAACTACTTAACGACCGAAAAATGATGTCATTTAAAAAGTCTTTGTGCTTATGTAGCTCTTTTAAAGCTTCGTGTGTGTGCTTGATTTACTTCACTGCTATATTCTGCTTCTTTCCCTTGAAATTCTAAAGAATTTGGCATTGCAACCTGATGATTATGACAATCATATTTTCAGTGGTCTTGGCTCATTAGCAGCCTTGCTCCGGCATGCTTTCCGATCGAATTAATTTGCAGCTCGCCACTAAATTTAACCTTAGCACGATATCTGTGTACTTCGCATTACTCAAAGCCCCATATCCACGAGAGATCGAGTTAAATGCTGGCGCGTGTTACGCACAAACAAATGGATCTGTGTACTGGAATATGAATTGGATTCGATTCGATTTCCGATGAGCGAAGGTCTTCAATGAGGCGCAGCAGCTTGACTGAGACTGGGACTGAGAGTTGTCTTTTTCTTATTCAGTATCTCTATCCGTATCTGTATCTATTTCCATTAATTAGAGGCGAGCGATGATGCGTCAGTCGAGTATCTTTTGTCTGAAACTGGCTCTGAGGCAGGCAAACAGCAAGGAGGTATAATAATTTATATGATTTTGCATTGTTCACTCGTTGTTACCTACCAACCACCGATTCTTCGAATCTCGCATTGTTTATTTAATTTGCCAACTCAGCTCTTTTGCTTCGATTTGCGTGCCATTTCTGAGATGCTTTTTTTTACCCCTGACTCATGGTCAATGTCATGGGTAAGAGCGTGATTCTTCTTCATTGCAAATTGCCTACTCAGAGAAATTGAAAAAAGTGGTTAAAACGAAATGTATATTGCACTATCTCACCTAACAAACGCCGCCGACAGCATTTAAATTGTGGCGATAGGCGCCTACCAAGATTGTGAATTAAATAAAATTACCTTTCTTCGCGACAAGCAATTACTTCTCAATTACAAATTTACTGTCTTTGAGCTCGCTTTCCTCTCCTCCTTAGTTTTTATGATTATTGCATTCAATTAATTTAAATTGCTTTGGAAATTGGTCTCGTTTGGCCACTTGCCTGCCGGTTCGTTTCACTGCGAAGCGCCATCGACGCCCAGCTTTCATTTTGCTTTATGGGCTTTAATTCCCAACTATTTATAATAATTACTAAAGCAAATAAACCTACACAAAGCAGGGGAACAGTAACTATAAAAAGACGTGGCTGTATTTCTCTTTGTCATCTGCGCGTGAGCGTCAAAGATCATTGGGGCAGGGTCTTGGACTCGGTAGCCCATTACGAACTGACCAAGTCACCATAAACCCCTGAGCAGCGACAAACAGCTGGAAGCGATGACGGCGACGACACAGCGTCTGCCTCGAATTTTTCACTTTAGCTGAGCAAGCAAAACTCACAAAGTCATCGACGCTGCTGGTTGACCCCACATTTGTTTTTTTTTTGTGTACTTTTAGTGCTTCAAATGGGTGAAAGGGGTGCCTGGAGTATTTCCAAAAGATTTGATGAAGTAATAAAGAAAAGTGGGCACAGTTAAAGTGGAGACTTTGAAAGATGCTGACGGAAAGCTTTAAAATGTTTAACATGAATACAAGTTTTTTTTTCAAAACCAAGCTAGGATTAATCAACTAAGCTTTGGGTTTAAGTTAATTTGCTTCTGTTGTTTGTATATTATATTATAATACACATTTCAACAATTTATAGCTATCATAGTGATACTTAATTATACTTGCATTAGATTTGCACTTTAAACTTTTAATATTAATTATACATTTACAATTTTAAACAATGTGGATGTTAATTTTTAATGAGACCTCGGCTATATATATTTTTTGATAATGAATGAAGCATAAACTCTTAATAGTAATTTTTTATAATAAGATAAACTGTTAAGCTTTATTTTTATTTCCTATGCTAGTTAGGTTCTATTAGTTTCCGGCTTAAATAGCAGTTGCAATCAGCTTGAGTTTGGGGTAATGCCATCCGATTACTTAGACCTAGGCAGAATAAAACACCTTACGTGACTGGCGGCTGTTAAGACACACTAGAACAGTAAACACCTGTTGCGTGCCCCCCAAAACAAACATATCAAGTTAATATGTATTTTGCTCACAGAGAAACCCATCTTCGTGTGCCTGCTATTTGTTTGGCTTTTTTGCGGTTTATCTAATTGGGAAATGTATGTGCCAATCCGCACTAGTTTATTGAGCTACTTGTTACAAATTGGGCAACTCAAATCTAGTCAAGTCAAAGCCCCACGCTAAGCTATCAATCATACTGCCCTTAAATCTTCGCTGTTATTTCAGTGCTTTCCTACTTTCGCTAATAAAATTGTCTTTTATATCTGCTGGATTTATGGACTTGACTGACGACACATTTATGTTGGCCACCGACCAACTTTATTTCTTATTTCACCGAGGCAAGCTAATCACATGTTTCCGCCCCAAAACGAAACGTCTAAAAGAAAATGGCCTCAGGTGGTTGGCCACTTGTTGGATGTGGTTTTGCGCTTTAATAACTTCATTGTCAATGCAACATACGGTGGAAGTTGCAGCAAGCGAGCCAGCCAGGCTTGACTTCTTTTTTTCGTGGCATCTAGAAGAAGTCCATTGTCCACTGGACTTGCTTTTGAGTGGAGTATGCGGAGTGGCTAATGCACGGATAAAAATATTATATAAAGTCATAGATAATGTGATCTTGGTTTTAATTTATATGCATTCATCTGTGTTTCCTATGTACATAGTATGATTTATAAAATAATAATTAAAATCCTTTGAAAATGAATAATTCTTTGACAAGTTAATTTTTTCCTGTGCCATAGCCGCACAGTAGCACTCGAGCTGTGCTGGAGATGAGATGGCTATCGTGAGTGGCTTAGATTTATGTATTTGTATCGCACAAGGAAGCGTTGAACTCGAGGAGAGAAGTCGGGCTTAGTTGCTGCCAGCGATGATTCCACAAATCAGCGATCACCGCGTACATTGAGATCATCACCGGCTGTGTACATATGTCTGATCTCGGGCTACAGGTTTATTTCTCGATCGATGGTGGGTAGTTTTTATGTGACCGAGCGCCGTCGGGCTGTATTTAAACTCGACTTGCCTTATTTAGTTTTTGGTGTTTTATGACTGCATGACTCGGACACAACCGTTTGTTACACCCGCACAACGGGTGAGAGTTGGTATAAAGGAGGATTTTACACAAAAGGCTTGATTATATTAGATCAGAGTGTGCCTCGACTTCTTGATAGCCGGTAAATATTTATGCGGCGGTAGCAAAAACACGAGGCTACGTTTTCTCCAAAATATTTACCTGTTCTTCCGAGTATACATATATACTGATTTATACTACATATTCATAGGAATTTCCTAGCAAGTTAAAGACATAAAGATGAATATGCAATGTAAACAGTGAAGATTATAAGGAAACACATTTATTATAATCTTTAAATGTGTGTCAGATTACTTGGCCAATGCACTTTTCAAAGTTTATTATTTATTTTACGTTTTTTAAGGCAATAACTCATTAATTCATTATTCCATTTATGCTAATTCAGGACGTGTAATTTATGTTTTAGCTAAGCCTCTAAAAAATCAATGTAATGCCCTCTCTGGATCCGAAAAGCCCCACGAATTGAACATGACCACAGAGACCCACCCAAAGAACAATTCCCCTTTGCCTCTTCGGTCCCGGAACCGCAGAAATTTAACAGCGGCCACAAAAATTACACAGATCATTTCGAAATGTACATTGAAATGATTTTTTTTTGTTTTTTTTTTATTTATGTGGCGAACAAACAAACTATGAGCGGGAAAGGCCTTTGATTAGATACAGATTCGGGTATTCAGATACACTGCAGGCTACACAGACAGACCACGCCCCTTGGCTACCCCAAAATCAACAAAGTGGATAGAGGGCTAGCCCCCCTTGTGCTATGGGTTTTCGGATCCGATAGATTTGATGATATTACAACAGTTCCGAATCGTATTGCCAGCGGGGAATCGCCAGCTGCGGATGAATCAGCAGCATTTGGAGTCTCTTGTTGTGGCACTTACAACACTTTTCCATGCTGCTTGGGGAAAAGCTGCGGGCGTGGGCATATAAATAGATTATTTCCCACGCCCACGTGTCTATTTCTAGGTCTTGTGTGGCTTTTCTCAGGTCTGTGATGTTGCTTCACATGGCATTGCATTGTTGTTGTTGCTATTTCCCCCTTAACACTCTCATCCCGTCGATTGTGCAATTTGGCGAGGTTCCACCTTGGCTTCCCTTTTGTTTTCTTTTCCCCCGAGCAATAACTTTCCTTTGCCAACTTAATTTGTGTTATTTTTCCGTAATAATTACTGACCATTTACCGCTGTTCCAATTTCGCGCATTATTTTGCCTCGCCCGCGAAAAATAACACGTCAATGTTTTGGTTTCTTAGCTGCTCTGCATTAATATTTTCCTTCCGCAATACTTATGACCAATTCTCAGCGCTCTTCCCACCAAAACTAAAAATAAATTGCCATACCATACATTTGAAATTTCATGTGTTTGCGAGCTGCTATATAAAAAGTTTAAATTATAAACTTTTCAGCCTTTTTTGCACAGCACATTTCGCACACCTCCCTTGGCTGCTCTCATCACCACCTGCTGATGTGGTCGGCACAGTGCCTCAAAAGCGGTTAGATCTCTAGTGTTCTTACAGAGAAAGTTTATGGTCTGATTATTAATTTTGGGTAAAATCGATAGATATCTTTTTAATCTCGTAGCTTAATCGCCTGGGGACCACTTTCTCAAAGGCCGCGTAGGGCTGTAACTCTAACTATAAACATAATAAAAGCCGACTGGCATAGTGTCCGTTTCTATATTCTACCCTCCATTGGAAAACTTACTTACCTGGGGAAAAAATACATATTTAACAGCTATACAATATAATATTTTCAAGATTATTTCAAATAGGTACATATGTACATACATACACCCATGGAATCGGAAAATTCCCCTTCAAAACGGGAACATTCCGACCACGGTTTGTCCGGCGTCAACGACTTGTCGACAGTGTTCTAAAATTAAATATTTAAATTTGTTTTCTTTACATTCATTCGGCTGAGCGCTCTGCCGCCTTTAGAGCGTTATAAACGTTGCCCATAAAATTCATATTTATTTAAATGAGTATCATCTCGAATCTTCAATCAATATGCGAATGGGTTTAGCTAAACGAGAAGCGATTTCGACGGAAACCTATAAATGGTGAATCACGTTGGAAAAGGGGAATTAACCGGCAAAACAGTGAAAATAACTGATCTCAGCCGTCAGCTTTTTGTTTATGGTTGCTGATAAAAACGGCCGAGAGATAAATGATATCTCCCAGATAACGATTTTTGCAAGAATCAGCGTAACAACTTCCGGTTAAGTGCGGCCACAACAATAGGAAGGTGGAGAGCTTTGGCAAACCATAATTCGTTTTGCCTCTCTTACTTGTTTCTCTTTCTTTCTCTGCCACAGCACTCACAGTCACGCATGGCAATGCCATCAGCTGGGCGGGCAACTCTCTTTTTTGTATACCTCTCCCAAGAGTAATATAGTTTTGCTGAAAAGTTTGAAATGCAAGGCTTCTTAACCACTTTTTGGCGCTTGGCGATTGAAGAAATGGCTGGATCAAACCATATAATAATAAAAGTAACCAGCGGAGTCAAACATAGCCACTGTTTATTTTTATAACAGAACTCTTATTTATATAAGCTTCCACAAAAGCGATTTATTATAACAAGAAGAGTATACAAATTTCAGCTGTCTTAAGTATGCTTTTTCCTATGCTCTCTTTCTTTCTCTCTTGATGTCGCTTTCGATCGCAGAGCTTCAAGTCTTTTATTTTAGCCTTTGCATTCAATTCTGAACGATTCATCGCCGCGTTCGTGAGCGCGCGGCTACAAAAGTTTTCATTATTATTATTTTTCTTTCTTGTCCGCGTTTTTCCGTATTATGTGCCGTACACGATGCACAGTTGCGACTCCGAAACCGAACGTAACACTAAGTTAAAAACGAGATTGGCAATTGCTGGTTAATTCGACAAATGTAAATATGAAAAGTGCGAGTGCATCCCCCATATCTCTTCCACCACCCCCTTTGTCGCTTTGATTGCGTGACTTTTCATCAAGCCCAATCAATGCGCAGCGTTTTCTTATCGCATGTGCGTGTGTGTGTGAGCGTGTGCGTGTGATTGCAGCAAGAAATACATATGTGTTTGTGTATGTAGGTTATGGCAAAATTAGCACCAAACTCCATCTTCCATCGAACAAAACATCAACTACAATAAAGTGTGTAAGAAAAGCAAACACGCAACCAACTGTTTATTCCTCCTCTTCCTCATCCACCTGATAAATCGAGTGTTGCTGTTCTCTCTCTTGTTTGTTTGCTTATCATGACACAATTTCAAGTTTAATTGAAGCGCCAACAAATTGAAAAGTGCGAGGAAAATCTGAGTGCAACGCCGAAACATATTCATGCATACATACATACCGATATCGATATCTTCGTCGATGGTGATGTAATTTGCATAAACAACAACAAGCAGCAACCACCAGCAGGGAGATAACAACAAATATCGCAGACTAACCGCATACATAATTTTTGTAGTGAGTTCAGGTTTAAAGCTCCGTCCGCGCCATGTAGGCAGCCCGGCTCCATGTGTGTATGTGTATGTGTCTGTGTTGTTTCTGTTTTTGTTTCTATTGCCAAACACACTTGTTGCTTGGAGGAGTCCCTTGAGTTTGTGATTAAAGCCGCTTGATTTCGATACGGCTAAATAAATAAATAAACACTGGCCGAAGAGTGAAGCGAAAAATACATGGTGTAGATACACTGAAAAATAACTGAAAAACACACAATAAACAAATGAAATATCTGAGAGTTCATAAAAGTACAACGCATTGTTATAGTTTCAAATACCCAGAAGCAGCAGTATTTGGTAATAATTTATATTACGATAAAATAAAAAGGAAGCATAGAGATTTCTGTGGCATCCCTGCTTGCAGGGAAAGTATATTCTTATGTATATAAAATGATGAATTGTAACGTTAAAATATGTAATCTTGTCTTGTTTGATTTTGATCGGCAAAAGCAACTTTTCTTCGCTATTACCCTTGAAAAAAGAGCTCAGGGCTGTACAAATACTTGATATAAAATTGTTTTTTTCCTCCTTTTGTGATTCACATAAAAAAATTCCTTCGCTCTGAGCAATGTTTAAGGAGTGATTTGATTTTTTATCAGTCGCGTGACCTTATAGTCGAGACTCGGTTCTCGAAAGAACAATATCTGTAACGGAATTTCTCATACAGTGAATCATGCCCGTGATGAAATTGGTCTGATCTTTACAAAACCAGTTCTGGCTACTTTTATTCCTTTGGTGTTGTAAATACCCGAATTTCCTCATTAACATTTCTTTGTTATATTTATTATTTAAATTCGAAGTGTTCCTGGAACTCCTAAATAAAATAAACACAGTAAACAGTTAGGGATAAAGATAGCTAAGTAGAAGTAGAAGTTCTTCTATGTCAAATACAACTCCATTTCGATAAAAACCATCTGCTACTGCAAGGGCATCTGGTTGATAGTTAGTTCGTATCTTATGGCCTGCGAGAGCTGTCTGACAGAACCGGCAAATGCCTTAAATGCCGCAGACGCCCACAGAACGATGGCAAGGTGCTGAGTGACTGCCACAGAGATATAGTCTCGTCGATAGCCAGTGTGTTTTTATGTATTTAGTTTTTAGCTTTGATTCCAAACGATTCCATGCGACTTGAGTCACCGCGGTTGACAGTGAAATCCAAGCCACAGCCAGCAGGTTGGTCTTCCAAAGACTTTTCTCCTCCTCTCTGGTATCCGCATCCAGATCCACCTGTCTGTCTCCTCACCTGTCGCCGCACCAGCTCCTCCTCGTCTCCTCTTCTGACGTGTGTGTGTGTCATGCGGATGGCTGACCAGCAGCAGAAACGTCAGCGACAGTCGCGTCGTCGTCGTCGTCATTTGCTGATTTTAGACAATGCTACAAGTTCCTACACCTACGACCTAGAATTTGCCGAATATGTCAACAGGTATATAGGCAGCCGCAAAGCGAATAAACTACGCACACACCAACCGACCGACTATCGGCTATATCTACTGGTCGGTCTCTATATTACCAGCTATCTATATATGCTCGTATATAAACGAGGCAACTTGTTTGTATAAATATATAAAAAAAAAGAAAGGGGAAATTCATTTAAATTTATCTATGTTATTTCTACTTTCCAGCTGCAGAATTCTCTTTCGATTTCAGTATTTATAATCTAGCTAGGTCTTAAATCTATTGCAACATGTGTGAAGGAAGGCACTAATCCCACAGACATAAAATTTAGCACCAAGAAAATGCAGCCTATGAAAGCGAAAGTTTGTGTGAATATTCGAACTTACTTGCGAGTTCAAGAGCCTTCGTAACATTTTCCGCCCTTATCCGCCCGTTTGCAGCATGCGCAGTGCGATTCTGGTGGCCAGAAAATGGGAAAATCGCTCATGGCCAATATGGTGGTTCCATGGTGTAATGGTTAGCACTCTGGACTCTGAATCCAGCGATCCGAGTTCAAATCTCGGTGGAACCTGACTTTTAACTCCTATTTTATCAGGCATGCAACGGAAGCACTTTAAAGGTTTCACTTTGTTTTTACTTACAATTTGTTTTACATTGCAAACATCTTTTATTCGTGTTAGTAAGGAAATTTAGTTATGTAAAAATACAAGAACTTCACGTGTTAAGACTTTAAATAAAAGTGTTGGTTGACAAGCATTTTTTCCGGATTAATTAATTAAGAAGTTAGCTTTTGTCTAAAATCGTAGCACTTAATCATCTCTGGACAAAGTGATATAGTTATTCCATGTATTTACATTTATAAAACATAATGTATATATATGAATATTGTATCTATACAAGTTATCGCTAATCCGTTTCGTTTTTAGCGCCTGAATCTGTTCTAATAGACAAATTTATGTGACGTTACGCACACGCACCGCATAGAAAGCCATAAATTAGATCACAAAAAATAAGAAAAATATATACATATACACATATATATATATGTACATATAAGTATCACCACGTACAAATCGAGTGAGCCGCCCATAAGAACCGAGCCCCAAGATACAACCCACATCATTGGCAACATAAACAACCCATCGATAATATCCGATGTTGGTCAGTCGACCAGCGGGCTTTAAAGTTCAGTTTGAGTTCAGTTTTGAATTTGAGATTGCCGACGTCGAGTGTGTAAATGCAAATTGTCATGTCACTTGGCCGCAGGGCTAATTTGAGCCAAGCACTTTCCTTAACAGAAACAACAATGAACCTCAAACAATTGCCCCGCGTGTAATGTTTGATAAAAAACACTCGCGCGTGAAATCAAGCCAAATTTATGTCAAGGGGCCTGCATGACAACCAGCGGCGGCGGCACCAACAATACAAATTAAATAAAATTAGCGACTATTTTGCACGAAAATGAGGGGAGCAATGTTGGGGAGATAAAGAAGGTGAAGCAAGGGGAATACGGTAGACAAACGCTTGAGTAACTTTGCCCCAAAAGTTGATGGACGGCTAACTGAGCGCCCTACACATGCGCCTTGTTTTCCACCTCTCTCTCTCGTTTACTCTATTTTCCTCTATGCGGTGTACACTGGTAACATTTTTCTAATGATTTGTGTATAGTTTTTATTAATTGAATTATGTCCGAAATGTATCGTTTTTGAATGTCAAGATAATGTACAGATTAAATTGTTATTTATTATAGCAATTTAGGCTACTTAAATATTTCTTTTAATTGTTAATTTTAGATAAAAACACTTCTAAATATTTATTTTAAATATAGAGTTAAGCTTCTCGAAGACTAGGTCTATTCCAATTGATTTTAACATTAAGTTTATATATTTATTTATTAAATATGATAGTATAGTTTACAAAACTAATACTAACATAATTGTGCGAGATTGATCCATAAGCAAACATTATCATTGCTGAGTTTTCTTGACCAATTTCATTTGAATTAACTTTTTACAAATGTAAATACCTAGACACTTGTTTTGCTGGATCCGATTTTTGCCAGTGTATTCGCGCTGTCTCTTTCGTAGTTTGCGTGTGTGGGCGATGGCATAATGGGGTTTTCGAACGACATTGAACTCGAAAAAATTGAAAAAGTGTCGGCGGCAGCAGCCCAATGCAAACCAAGCTGTCTTTGACTTTGCCTTATACTCCCATTCGTTTTGGTTTTGTTTATATTTTCCATTTAGCCTTTGCTTTTTTAGTAAATCAACAAAACAAATCCGAAATTGAGTTCTGCCAAATGCTGTCCAATATAACAACAACGGTACATAAATCAATTCGAAGCCCTTAATAATTTTGGATTATTTTCATGATATTTGCAGCCGACCGACTGGGATCCGAAGATAATAAAAAGAATCGCATTGGATTGCAATTTCTGTGCCGGCGAGTAGCAAGCAGCAACTGAGTAAATAAGCGCGGAAACAGCCGAAGCCGCATCTGCAGAATGGTGGACTACTATAAGGTCTTGGATGTGCCGCGATCGGCCACCGACAGTGAAGTGAAGAAGGCGTAAGTACCACTATCCATCAGCAAAATTCGTACATGCATGCTTCCAGGGAAGTCCTACATACTGATAGACATCCGGTCAAAAGCTGACCCAGCTGGTCTTAATCGACTGAATTGTTATTTTCGGGTGAATCCCATTTGTTTTATTAGCAATTTCATGGGAATTGAAGTTAATTAAGTTTCCTCCTTATCGAAATAAGTACTACTTTTGTTTATTATGTTAACAAATGGTTATTATTGAGTAAAAGTACTCTTCAATCCCGAAGTAAAAGGAGATGAGGTTTGATTTGATTCCGTATTCTAATTATCTAATTCTCCATACCACAGCTACCGAAAATTGGCACTAAAATGGCATCCGGACAAGAATCCCGACAACGTTGAGGAGGCCAACAAACGCTTCCGTGAGCTGTCCGAGGCCTACGAAGTCCTGTCCGATGGTAAGTGCCAGAGCCCTGAACAGAAGTAAGGTCTACTTTGATTTTATTGGGAAAGGGTAAATGGGTCACGTGATGGGCGATCCTAAGTCTCTATTGTGTGTGTTTAGCACGTAAGCGCCGGATCTACGACTCTCGTGCCACGCTGCACAAATCGTCGGCCAGCAGCAACAGCAGCAGCACCTATTCCCGCTATCGATCCGGTGGAAGCAATGGATCCTCGGCCTATGGCCGGGATTACGACTACGACTACTATCCGAGTTCTGGGTACGGATCTGGGTCCGGCAGGCGGTCCGGCAATCGCTACCAGGCCTTCACCTTCCGCAACCTTTTCGAGGGCACACCGTTTCAGAAGCTGTTCGGTAAAAGCCAGAAGCAGAAGCGTTGCATTTGTTTTTTTGGTTACTTTTGTTTTTTGCTGACTTGACTGACAACATCCTGGCGCACGGCATTCTGTTTGTTCCGTTCTCATATATTTTTCTGCAACTAAACGCTGTTTTACTGGCCATATGTTAGGCCTAAGCTAACCCTCAGAGGCTCGAGTGTTATTTACTAATCCTTAGTTAGTTAGTTAGTGCTATGTTCTGTCCACTTATCCCTTGTTCGATATCCGATTCACAGAGAAGACGCGTCGCACCTACGATGAGTACGGCAAGGATGGACTGAGTGATCGCCGCCAGGGTCGCTCGCATACCCGCCATCACTACAACACTCACGACTTTGATGACTTTGATATTATGGGCGGCTTTCCGTTTGTATTCAGGCCGCCAGAAGATGTGTTCCGTGAATTCTTTGGCGTCAACTCCGCCTTTTCCGAATTCTTCAGAGGTAAGAGTAGTTGCATTATTTGGATATCTAATTGGATGACTACTCATCGCTGTCCTGTCTTTCCCAGATGCCAATGGATACTCAAATGGCGGCACGACAAGCGGCTCGGCCAGCAGTCGACGCAATGGCGGCAGCTCGGGTGCTTCTCGCCACCACCATCACCATCATCAACACAAATTGGCCAGCCCCTTCGCCTATCCCCCCACGCTCAACTACTCGATGATGGACGTCTTTATGCCCACTAGCGGTTTCACCTCCTTCTCATCGATGTCGAGTGGTAATGGCGGCAGTGACATCACCCACATCTCAGGTGGCTCCAGCGGTGTCAAGCGCACATCCACCTCGACGGTGTTTGTCAATGGCAAAAAGCTGATGACAAAGCGGTAAGAGAAGGAGAGGGAGACGCCTCTCGAAACACACAAAACGATCGTTGCTTTAATGGTATCCTTCTTTTCATTTGCAGGGTCGTCGAAAATGGCAAGGAAACGGTCTTTTCATATGAAAATGATGTCCTTAAATCCAAGACTGTGAATGGAGTGTCCCAAAAGCTCTCTTCAATAGCTAATTAATAAGGCAAAAACACACGTATATCAACAAAGAAAAAGTCATAAATAATGTGTAAAGGCGGAAGAACATTATTAACAAAACCAAGATGAAGTTGAAGTGGGATTTCTTGAAAATGCTTCGATACGATACGTTTAACCATTTTGTTCTACATTAGAATCTAGTTACATTTAATTGGAACAAAGAAACAGCAGTAGCAACAGTAGCGGCATCAACGAGGAGCAACAGCCAAGCCAAAAGGACCAAGCCAGAGCCCATCATCCATAGCAGAAGCAGAAGCAACAACAGTCACGACCGACCATCAAGGAACCAATAATATACAGAAATCCAAATTCATTGTCACAATAGAAATTCTTTTTTTTTTTTGCAACAAGTTTCGAAAATAATAATAGTAAGGTTACGCTGGAATGTATAAGCCCATCTAATACAAGCGCCAGCAGCGGCATTGTCGAAACTAAAATCCGAAAACTGAAACTGAAAATGCAAAGCGCTTATGCTTAATTTAGCCAATAAGTTGTAGTTCTTTTAGGGCTGCTCGGAGCGAGTGTGCGGGTGTGTTGAGTGTATATCTTTTTTGGGGGTACAATTATATAGTTATTTCTCGAGTATGTATGTATATGATGTAGCTATCTACCGAGTTAGTTAGTCACTTAAGTTGCCACAATACTTACTAGGAAATCGAAAGCCGAAGCAGCAGCCTGAAGTCCTTATCAAGAAATGAATTGAATTGCTTCTTTTGTACATTGTAAAGAATATGAAAAGGAACTACTACAGCATACAACAGCATATTACATATATATATAGAATTCTAAAGGATGACAACATTAAATGTTTATAAATACATATATATATATATAATATATCATAACCGAAACTTTTGTATTAATTTTAATGCCGTGTATCCTAGCGTTTAGTCGTTTTTTAAATGCTTAAGACTATTCTCACATAACCTGCAGCAAGCAATTCGAGGAGAAAGCGGAAAAGCAAACAAAAATTAATCTAACATAATCGCCCATAATTTAATAATTTACATTGTTTTAGTAGCGCCTCCATAAAATGATAATAAAAAAGAGACAAACAAAAATATACAGGATAATTTAAATACAAAACAAAATTGAAACATTTAAAGAAATTGTGTTTAAATGTAAAGTTTTTCCTTATTTCTTTTTGTGGTAAACTTTATGGCTTTAATGAACTTAATGCTTTTTCAGATATTATTTTATTGAAATTAGTAAGGGGTTAGGGAAGTCAATGACCCGTTGCAGAACAGAACTTCTACCAACATTTTAAAAAACCCGCCAATGATCGTCATCTGTAAAGACTGCCCCTTCGATGTTGCTATGCAGCCCTGGATTGTCCACCTGGCGATGATCACTGCCACAACAGCGAACGGCCACACTGCACGAGTCTCGAGGGTTCTTCAGGGTCAATTGCGGCGTTTTCGAGGGGTTTTCACTTGAAATTGGAATGTCCGCCCCTGTCCTGGACGGGGAAGCACCCGTTCCAAGGGATTTCAGTCTCTGAAAGTAGCGTGGAGGGCGAAAAAACCCGTAAATCGAAAACATTCCTTGAAAAGTATGGCAACACCAAATGTCTCGAGATTTGTTTAGCTATTTTAGTGAGATCAGTTGCCGCGTAAGGGAAAATCCGTTTATTTTTATGGCAAATTTTAGTGCGTTTTTGTTTTATGATCGGAAAATCTTGTGGGCACACTTATATCTTATTATTGCTTTATTATATTTATTTAGACTTAATTTGGAACCCTTGATTGGAGTTTTGTTTTTTGTTGTCCTATATATACAAATCATACCTGCTATATCTGGGCCAATGGTTACCCCGTCCAATTGACTGCAGTGATCTTTTTTGTGGACACTGATACAAGCAAAAAAAATTAAAAAAAATATACATATAAATTAACAAAAAGTTGAGAATTTGGAGCGAATGGGCCAATAATGAGTCGTGATTGTGATCCCATGAAGTGGTACCATGGCAGTCTGTCCCGCGAAGCAGCGGACGATCTGCTCAAGCAAGGCAAGTGTGGGGGAGAGGCCCCCATTTCCGAAGGGGAGGGATATGTGGGCGTGGTGGAGGGAGCGATTAATGAAGCGTAATTGCTTATGGGAATAATCAACAGGTTACGAAGACGGAACGTTCCTGGTTCGGGAGAGCAGCACGGCGGCTGGTGACTTTGTGCTGAGCCTACTGTGCCAGTCGGAGGTGTGCCACTACCAGGTGCGGCGACATGGCGGCGAAGACGCCTTCTTCTCCATCGACGACAAGGTGCAGACAAAGATCCTGCACGGCCTGGACACGCTGGTCGACTACTACCAGCAGGCAGCAAATGGTCTGCCCACCAAGCTGACGGTGCCCTTACTCCGAGACCCGCCGCCGCACAACACCCGCAGCCATGGAGTGACCAATCTGCTGCACCGTGCCACCGCCAAGAACGAGAGCAAGGTGGTCTTCGAGCTGCTCAAGTGCGGCTATCGCAACTTTGATGCCAAGAACCAGGATGGGCAGACGGCATTGCATCTGGCGGCCCTCTACTCGGACGAGGACATCCTGAAGCATCTGCTTAATGCCAAGGTCCAGGTGAACAGCTCCGACTCCTTCGGCTGTCAGCCCTTGCACGTGAGTCATCCCCTAGTCGCGTCTGTGAGTGCTTCTTCTAACCCCTTCCCCTTGCCTCAGTACGCTGCTCGCTCCAAGCCGACCAGCTTTATACGCACCCTTATCGCTGCGCAGGCCAATGTCCAAGGCAGGAACATCGAGAACGGATATGTGCCGCTGCACGAGGCAGCCAAGCACGGCAACCTGGAGGCTGTGCAGGAACTGCTATTGGCCGAAGCTCCACCGCTGCCCAGGACTAGTTCGGGTGAATTCCCCTTCGATCTAGCCAAGGAGGCGGGCCAAACGTCTGTGGAAGAGTTCCTGATGAACTACAAACTCCCACCTGCAAGTACCGCCCGGGAGCAGTGGTATCACGGTACCCTGACCAGAGACGAGGCCGTTGCCACACTCAAAAAGCATGCTAAAGAGCTGCTGGTGAGTCAGCCGCAATTGGACACCTCGGGATGCTTTCTGGTTCGCTACTCAGAGTCGCCGGCGGCCTCCGGATTTGTTTTAACCCTGCTCAGCAGTGACCTAATGGTGAAGAACTTTCGTATCTCGCAGGCGGATCTCTACCAGAACGGTGTCAAGTTGCCGTCCGGAGGGGTACGTAATCGATCAGGCAGGTGTATTCCCATACTAATGGACATTATTTCACCTTGCAGTCCAAGTTTCTGTACATCGATGACGGTCCCTATTGGCCCAGTCTGGAGCATTTGATATCGCACTTCATGCGCTTCTCCTACGGCTTGCCAGTGAGCCTCAAGTTCGCTGTGCCGCCTCAGCCCAAGCCGGAGGTGCCATCGTTTGCCACCATACCACGATCCTCGGTGAAGCCGCGAACCACTCCGCCAGCGACGCCCCCGACGCCCACACCTGTGTCTCCGCACTCCCATTCGCCACATCATGCCCATCCGCACGTGCCAGCTCTGACCATAGCGAAGAAGAAGCAGAAGGAGAACAGCAGCTCCATGTTCAACACGCTGCGCTTGACCAGCCCCAAGAAAGCGCTCTTCGACATGAACAGCCTGCGCAAAAGCAAGGCCAAGGGCAAGCGCAGCGAGTCCGAGAGCAGTGTGAGCGGCTCGCGGGCTAGCACGGAGCAAGAGCTGCAAGCAGCCGCTCCCATGCTGAAAAGTCTATCCTTTTCCACGGAGTTCTCCACTTTTAACGCAGACGGCGGCATCGTGGTGGCCCCAGCCAGCGGGGAGCTGTATAACGTGCCCAGGAACAACACACCCATTGAGATGGACTTGCCGCCGCCCATTGCCCAAAAGACTGAAGCCGAAGTTGAGTATTTCACCAAGAGCGACGTGGCCATTGAGCGTGAACGCGCTGCTGTCCAGTGTGGCGGCCTCAATGGCTACCAGCCCACAGTAGATGTGCTCACCGTGTTGGATCAGCAGATGATCAAGGCCCCCCCGGCAGCAGCGCGTCTGAATTCGGTCATTTCCACCGCCTCCACGGAGAGTGAAATGGCCAGCTATCTGCAACGAAAGTGCAGCGGAACACCTACCACGCCCACCTCCAGCGCCTTGGAAGCGGCCAAGTTGAGGTTCTTCATAGAGCCGGAGAAAGTGGTGGTGGACAGCGAGATCGGGCATGGCGAGTTCGGTTCGGTGCACATCGGCTGGATTGTAAGGAAAAACGCTGATTCTGGGGAGGAATCGCGTCTGGGAGTGGCCATAAAGATGCTCAGCGACGAGCATAGCAACAAGCAAGAGTTCCTGCGCGAGGCCTCCGTGATGATGCGGCTGGAGCATAAGTGCATTGTCCGTCTGATCGGCATTTCCAAGGGTGAGATGTTGATGATGGTGCAAGAGCTGGCCCCTCTGGGGTCTATGCTGCAGTATATCCTGGATAATGGGGCCGAGATCACCGCCAATTCAGAGCTCAAGGTCTGGGCATCTCAGATAGCCTGTGGTAAGTGCACAGAAACTGGGATTATCCATAGATTTATTGATGTTTTACAACTTGTATCTGTAGGCATGCACTATCTGGAATCTCAGCATTTCGTGCACCGCGATCTAGCCGCCAGGAACATACTGCTGACCACAAGGAGCCAGGCCAAGATCAGTGACTTTGGCATGTCGCGATCGCTGAGGCCCGGCAGCACCGAGTACCAATTTACCCAAGGCGGACGCTGGCCCATCCGTTGGTATGCCCCGGAAAGCTTCAACCTGGGCATCTTTTCGCACGCCAGCGATGTGTGGTCGTTTGGCGTGACCATTTGGGAGATGTTTGCCCTGGGCGCACCGCCGTACGGCGATATATCCAATGTGGATGCCATCAAGTTGGTAGACAGCGGCGAGCGCTTGCCACAGCCTCATCTCTGCCCGGCGTACATCTATGCGGTGATGCAAAGCTGCTGGAAGCAGCGTCCGAAGGACCGGCCCACCTTTGCCTATCTCATGGAGTTCTTTGCCCGCGACCCAGACTACCAGAACCTGCCGGAGCTTGTGCAAACGGTGCACATCTAAGTCGCCAGTGCCAGTCCTCTACCGTTCCAGAGTGCAATTATCATCTGTAGGATGCATCTATTCTATTCCGATTTGTGGCGTATTAAAGGGACTCGCAGATCACGTATGTTATCTATCCCCCGTGTCCTAGTATTGAGCGAGTCCCTCCAATTATACATTTATATTTATAGCTTGTAATCTTATATATGTATGTATATATATATACAAATTTGTGTCAAACGATAGCGAACAAGTGTGCCTTAAATCAAGTTAACTTTGTATTCATGTTTACAAATCCGTTTTGTTTTTTATTATTGGTTAATCGAAATTAAAATCGAAAACTTTTTTATGCCGTCTTACTGTTGATTCCAAAGGTCATCCGGGAAATCTAGATTTTTTTAAGAAGATCCGTCTTTAAAATGAAACCTACACACCTCATTTTTATAAGAATCATCTTGTTTATTAACCTTTTCCAATGGGATTCCGCTTTTCCTACCTTTCTTTTCGTTGATTCCAAAGGTCATCCGGAAATCTAGATTGTTTTAAGAAGATCCGTCTTTAAAATGAAACCTA
>JAEIIG010038149.1:11010-53755 GCA_018904695.1 Drosophila parvula | reverse complement strand
CTCGTTAGGATTCCATGGCCGCCGCATAACGCCCTTATCCTGCAGGTATTTCATCATGTCTTCTTCTTTTTATCTGCTGCATCCATTTCTGCCTGCTTGGCCGCCTTAGCAGCATCTTTGGCGGGCTTGAGCAGTCTTTTTGGATACCGCACCGCAATCGGTCCGCCTTTGTCACCTTTTCCCTTGCCCATTCCAACCTTACCGCCTGGAAAGCCCTTCCAGCCTTCGCCCCCAGGACCTCCATGATCACCAATTTCGCCAGGCCTGCTGGCTCCTTGTCTACGTCCGTGTCCGCCACTAAATTGTCCTCCTCCTGCTCCTTCGCCCCAGGCTTTCGCCGAACGGCGTCGGCCGCAGGGCCTAGGATTTGGACCGTGAGGTCCGCCGCCCGCCATCCCAAAAACGCCATCCTCGAAGACTTGCTCACCCGGCCTGCCGATGGCGGTGCCCATGTAGCGATCTCCGAGAGCGCAATCGAATTCCCGATGATAGGATGTCACCTGCATAGGATACCGGGGCGACATAGGCAGCTGTTCCTTCTGAGATGTCTGGGTGCCATGGTTCACCGCGTTTCGGATGGCCTTTACCTGGGACATGCTACTTTTAGGCAGCGGACTGATGTCCAGGTTGAGCTCCACGTCGCTGATACTGGTGTCGGTGAGCACTAGGTGCTCCGGACATGGCTCCATGAGTCGGCGACGGCACTCCTTCCGGAGCGCCTTGTTTAGCTCGAACTTCTCCAGGGCATCGCGACAGGTGCAAAGCACCAGGGACTTGTGGCAGAGACACTTCTTGAAGCCCTGATCCTTGAGAGAGCGCTTGATCTGGCGCAGGGCCACCGCCAGCTGGCTCTTCACGATCCTGAAGGTGATGGGCTTCTGCCTAATTCCTTGATTGGCCAGCGGGCGCAAGGTGACAAAGATCTCGCCGTTCCGCTTGCAGACATTGAGCACGGGGTCTGCCATCTTCTGGCGGGTCTCTATGTCGTTGGCTATCCGTTGGCAGAGGTTTCGCTCTGGGCCGCGCATCAGGAAGTACCGCATAACGTGACAGGAGGCACGCAGGATGGCTCCTGGACGCCAGCCTTTGGTGCGGGCCTCGTTAGAGGTGGTCCAGTTCCAGCCGTGCCGCCGAGATACTACGCTGTCGGGCGGAAGGCAACGCTTATGTCCCAATTTGAAGGGCTGGTCATGCATCCTGCAGGCCCAGCTGCGGGTCTTGCCTCCCTGGTAGAGGTCCTCGGTCAGCTCCTTGATGGAGCGCTTGCGCAGCAGCGTTTGCGACTGGCAACGCATCTGCAGGGACGAGAGCTTCTGCGAGTCGTGCAACTCGTACAGGTGCTTCATTTCGTTGAAGACCCTCGAGAAGTAGGGAAGGTCGTCCTCCTGGGAGTCTGCGATCACGCAGAAGTCTTCGTCGGAGCGCTGCTCAGGTAGCTGTATCCTCGGCTTTGCCACCGGTGGGCGTTCGTAAATGTCCTCGCACATCCTGCGGACGCGGCAGTGGGCACACATTTTGCTCGCGGAGCAGGTGCAGTGGCAGGGCGGGCACTCGCCATCCTCGCTGCCCGGGTTTTTGAACCGCCTGGGATCGCAGGGATCTAAGCATAATTTCTCGTCTTCCCACGACACCTTGGACCTCACCAGCTGCTCGGCCATGATCCCTAGTGCCGTCAGCTCGTCTTTAGAATCCTGTGGAGGCAGCACGGGAAGCGGCTTCGTGTTGCAGTTGGGACAGGGCGTGTACTTGGGCAGCCAGGACATCGCGTACAGGCAGACGGGACAGTGCCGAATGGGCTTCACTCCAGGCAGATCCTCAGGCTCGGATCTGACCGGCACTGGGATCCACCGGTCATCCTTAGGAAAACTGAGAGTGGTCGTCGTCGCTATATTTGTGGCACTTGCCGTGGTGGACACCGACCTCGTAACACAATCCATGTGCTTCACCTTCTCGGCCACCGAATCTATGATCTGGGAGTACTCCTTCGTGAGCTTCTTCAGCTGACTGAAGGAGGGCTTCTGCCTCGGACATGGATCGTCGTCCGGAAAGATTACGCGTCGGTTGCGAAGGCTTTGGTACCGCTGAAGGTCCAGCCTGAGGCGATCCTCACCCTCTTCCGCGGCGAGCTCGGAGCAGGGATCCGAGGGAATCTGCAGCAGAGGGTCAGGATCCCCCAAGAGGAACATCACGTCCTGCGGATTGATATTAGATCCTTGGCCGGCGCAGCTCACGCGACTTCCCTTCTCTTGCTGATCTAGAACTACGGGCTCCCTCAGGGACATCTTGCTCTGGTGCAGACTGGCCGCGATATTCGGCAATTGGTCGCACTTGAGGGTCAGCCGGAGAAGGATGCTCACCTTACCCACGACATCGTCGCGACGTTTTATATCCAATGTGTCCTTGTACAGCAGGTCCTTCATTGTGGGGCTTATTTTCTCCAGAAGCTGCGTCGGAATGTTACCAATGGCAGTACCAAGAGTTGAGCCCTGGTAGCTTACGGCCAGCGAAATGCCCATGTTCTCCAGCCTCTCGCGCACCTTCTCCGGCTCTAAGAGGAATTGGACTTCTCGATTGGCCACGAACTCTCTAACGTTCATCCGGCTGGAGGTCAGCTTCACGGACATTCCCATGAACTTGAGATTTCCTCCAAGCTCTGAAGGCTCTGACAGCGTATTGCCGAAGATCTGCAGGTGGGTTACGACCGCGTCGAGCAGAAAGGGAACCTTAACATCCATTTCTGATATCTTCCTGATTCAGAGATTAAAGGTGTAATTAAACGCCTGGAACAATTAAGGTAATTAAGGTGTAAACTTGGAAACAAGGTGTGTGAATGTGAATTTTTTGTATAGATGGCAGTTTGGTCAAGGCTTTAGGATCCAAGAGATCGTTCACAAAAGTATCGGATTTATAGTATTTATAAAAACGCACAATCAAAATAAGCACTTAAGCGTTTTTTTCTTATTTCCTCTCAGAACAACCTGTTTTAAATAAATACTAATACTGTTGTTTATAATTACGAGTGACAGGTTTCTTAATATTAATATTAATTTTGATCCTAATCAAAACAAGTCGATATTGAATTAACTTTCTTCAACTTAAACTGAAACTGGTTTCAGGCCACTCGAATAACTCGGTATAAAAGGTGTTCCCCAGCAGTCAGATAGCTTCAGAAGTTCCCAACATGAAGATCTTTGCTCTGTGCGCCTTCCTGCTTCTTGGCTTGGCTGCCGTCCAGGCGACTCCCAAGGTGGTGGAGAAGAGCAGCATCTCTTCGAAAGTCATAGCCAATACGCAAGGAAAATAGAATATGTGTTTTGATTTAAAAATAATAATAAGACGAACACTGCTACATATTCCTTCATTTTTGGGTATGGTCTATATTTTTAAACAGGGCCTTGAGGAATGGGCTTACTAAAAACTATGATATAAACCAAGAAATAGCAACTGAATTCCATTTATTTTAAACGAGCACATTGGCATCAATACGAACTAATCGATTTTACAGTCATTCCCTCCATATGGATACCCATAAGGATACCCGGAGGACATTGAGAAATATGATAACATAGGACATCCATCGCATCTATTGTCCTTTCTGTAGATCGAGCTGCCCCGCCGCTCAACCGGCGAGAGTGCATCGTTGTTCTATTTTGGTAAGGGCAGTGTCCGCGTGTCCTTGCCCTCGTTAGGATTCCATGGCCGCCGCATAACGCCCTTATCCTGCAGGTATTTCATCATGTCGGTGCCCTTCTTCTTTTTATCTGCTGCATCCATTTCTGCCTGCTTGGCCGCCCTAGCAGCATCTTTGGCGGGCTTGAGCAGTCTTTTTGGATACCGCACCGGGATCGGTTTGCTTTTGCCACCTTTCTGTGAGGTTCTCTTACCGCCTGGAAAACCCCTCCAGGCTCCGTCCCCAGGACCTCCACGACCTCCAATTCCACCAATTTCTTGTCTTCGTCCATGTCCGCCACGGCCGCAGGGCATAGGATTCGGACCGTGAGGTCCACCGCCATCCATCCCAAAGACGCCGTCCTCAAAGACTTGCTCATCCGGTAAGCCGAAGGCGGTGTTCATGTAGCGATCTCCGAGAGCACAATCGAATGCCCGATAATAGGGTGGCACTTCCATGGTATACCGGGGCGGCATGGGCAACTGTTCCGTCTGAGATGTCTGGGTGCCATGGTTCATCGTGTTTCGGATGGCCTTTACTTGGGACATGGTACATTTAGTCGGCGGACTGACGTCCAGGTTGAACTCCAAGTCGCTGACACTGGTGTCGGTGAGCACTAGGTGCTCCGGACATGGCTCCATGAGCCGGCGACGGCACTCCTTCCGGAGCGCCTTGTTCAGCTCGAACTTCTCCAGGGCATCGCGACAGGTGCACAGAATCAGGGACTTGTGGCAGCGACACTTCTTGAAGCCCTGATCCTTGAGAGAGCGCTTGATCTGGCGCAGGGCCACCGCTAGCTGGCTCTTCACGATCCTGAAGGTGATGGGCTTCTGCCTAATTCCTTGATTGGCCAGCGGGCGCAAGGTGACGAATATTGAGCCATCCCGCTTGCAAATGTTCAGGATCGGTGAGCTTTGCTGCTGCAGCTCCTCGTGGTCGGCAAGTATATTGCTGTAGGGATCGCTTTCCTCTCTTCCAGAGAGGAAGAAGCGCATTACATGTTCGGCCGCCCGCAGTATGGCCCCAGGACGCCAGCCGTACTTCCTGGCCTGGCGGCTTCTGGGCCAATTCCAGCCGTGTCGGCGAGGCACCTGGAGGTCGGCCGGCAGACAATTCTTATGTCCAGCCCTCTGACGGTCGAAGGTTCCGGGGATGTGGTATCCGGCCATGGCCTCCTGTGATGGCCTCATGTCGAACGTAGATCTCCCGCTGCTCATGGCCCTCAGCAACGTCTGGGACTCGCAGCGTAGTCGCATAGCCTCGATCTTTTTGGAGTCGTGAAGCGCGTAAAGGTTCTTCATTTCGGAGAAGACTCTCGAGAGGTAGGGGCGGTCGTCATTCTCAGGCCCTGGAACCATGCAGAAGTCTTCACTGGAGCGCGGCTGTGGGTAGGGGTTGGGACTCTGCTCCCCTGGATCCTCGTTCTCGAAGACGTCCGCGCACAGCCGGCGGATGCGACAGTGGGCGCAAATCTTGTCGGCCGTGCAAGTGCAGCGGCACGGCGGGCACTCCGCGTCCGAGTCCGAGTTCACCATTGGCTCCTCGAATACTTTTATGAACCTCCTGCTGACTGCCTTACAGGGAGGCATGCAGAAATCACTGGCTCCACTGGGAGCTGTCGGCCTGACCAGCTGCTCGGCCACAATGTCGTCGGCGGTCATCTTCATCTTCTCCAACACGGGACGCGGTTTTGTGTTGCACTTGAGGCAGGGTGCAAACTTTGGCAGCCAGGACATCGAGTTCAGGCAAACGGGACAGAAGCGAGTGGGCTTGATGCCGTGTCCCTCTTCTGATCCGATAGGCACTGGCAACCAGCGCTCCTCACTCACCTCTTGGCGTGTCTTGGGAGTGACCGTCGTCTTAATGACAGGCGATTCCGCCTTAGCCATCGCACTGGGCTCGCCAACGAGCCTCACTTTCTCGGCCACCGAATCTATGATCTGGGAGTACTCCTTCGTCAGCTTCTTCAGCTGGCCGAAGGGTGACTCCTGCTTGGGACAGGGATCGTCGTAGGGAAATTTGACGCGACGATTGTTCATACTTCGGTAGCGCTGCAGGTCTAGGCGGAGGCGCTCTTCACCCTCCTCCGATGGGAGATCGGAGCAGGGCTTGTCGGGGATCTTCAGCAGCGGGTCGGGATCGCCAATGACAAAGAGCATGTCCTGAGGATTGACGGTTGTTGCCAGGGCAGAGCACTCCACCTTCTCCTCTTCTTTTGGATTGCGCTCAGCGTTCGGAGTCTTTTGCTCATCCTGATTCTGTTCCCGATCCGCACACTTGACGATCAGCACCAAGAGGATACTCAAATTGCCAAGAACATCATCTTTGCGCTGCAGGGAGACTGTATCCTGGTGGTAGAGGTCACTCATGGTGGGTCCGATCTTGTCTAAAAACTCCTCCGGAAATAAAAGAACGCCGCTGCCCAGCGCCGATTTATTATAGCGCAGCGACACCGCGAGTCCATTAGTCTCCAGGGAATTTCGCAGATCCTTTGAAGATCTCGAGAAAGGGCACTGCCGATTGTTCTCGAACTCGCTGACATTGATGCGACTCTGTGTGACTGCCACCGAGTTGCCGGCAAACTTGACAACTGCATCTAACTTATCCGGCTCCTTGACAGGGTTGAGCAGCTCGACGCGGGTGATCACTATGTCGAACAGAAAGTCCACTTCCTCGGACTCCATCTTGGAAACCTTTAGAAATCTAGCCAATTACCTCGGCGTAGAAAGGTTTTCTTGTGAAAATGGAAATGTGGTTAGTGTAAAGCCTAAAAAGACACTGAGCATTGGCAAACATGGTGCTGGAAGGGACCTATCGATCTGATAACAATAATATCAAGGCTATAGTTCGAGAATAAAATCTTTAAATCCTGATAAAGCCCCCCCCAAGAAACTGATTTCTGAGTGCCTGTGGTGATTAAGGTCCTTTTGGGAGTTTGGCTAAACTTTGAACTCTTGTGACCTGCGGAATGGATTCCTGTCCCGGCGGACTGTGGCCCAACGAAATGGATTTCTAATTACCCCAGCCACTCCCTGCTACACTCCCCACGCCTGTTGCTGTGGATTCCCGTGGAAAATCGCGCTCTTATTTATCGCTACACCTTCCGTAAGCGGCTTAGCACGCAATGTTCCTGGGAGAGCTGGTTGGAAAAATGCGAGGAAAACTCACACGTCGCCCTCCGCCGGCAATTTATCAAATCAGCTCACATGCTTATCTAAATTAAGTTCAATTTTAATTAAATTTCGCGCATTAGGTTGACGCATACACATCGCCCCCGAATCCTCGAGTCCCCCAACTATATTCGCAGTAAAAATGAAAACGTTTGCGGCCAGCACTCCCTGACTAACTAAGCCGATTTAATTGGATACAAATTGGTGCAGCCAAATGCTCGGTGAGAGGTGGCGTGGGTGGGTTCATTGGTCAGGTCAGGTCCTCGCTGTCCACGCCAATAGCCAAACAATAACAAATTGGATGCCCGGGTCCCAGGCAAGTTTCTGCTGGCCAAGTGGAAACCACTCGTGCATAAATTATACAACAATGGTGGGTGTATATATATCCCAATTTGCTCTAACCGACGAGAGTGGGGCTTTTTCGGCTTAAAGAATGTACACTTCGTGCAACACTTCATTTGTATACACTTCTAACGGACGAACAGCAAAGGTGATTCAAGTTATTTCCTTCTAAACTGAATGTTGCTGCATTCTGTGAGGTTGGATCATCCCGCTGCCGTCTAAATAAATAAATTAAAAAGTGCAGAGTATTTACCCGTTTAGTGTCTCGAAATTCCTTAGTTGCTACAACATTTTTGGTTAGAGATTGCACAAATATTTTGGCGCCCCCTCGAAACGTGTGAACATGAGACCGCCGTGCCGTGCAGAGCTGGGCGCAAACATTTTCGATTGTGGCTGGGAATTGGCTAAAATTCCTCTGGCCGAAAACGTGGCATTAATGACTTGTTAATTAGTTGGCCATTTTGTCGAGCAAAGCAATTGTAAAACAATTTCGCCGGCAATTGTCATTGGTCGAAGTGCCTTTGCCTTCGATTGCATAATTTATTTGCTGAATGGGTTTTGATGGACGACAACGGGGGAGACCACATTTATTTGCATATTTGTACTTGTGGACGGAATGCTCGTCTAGCTGCAATTTAATTGCTTGCCAAATTAATGTCTGTCCGCAAAATAAATGCCAAAGGCACTTTGCATCGGACCTAAGCCGAAAAGGCCACCAATTAGAGTGTAAACTTGTGGACATACACAGCTGGAGATGAGATACGAGGACTGGAGCCTTCAAAAAATCTTAAATTTAAAACGAATCATACAAAATAATGTAAATAATTTATAAATCCGCCAACCTGTCACGGTACAGCAGTCCGTGCGGTTCATCTTAAAGAGCTGGATCAATTTCTTGCACTCCAAATGATAAATAAACATACAAATTAACGAATCTTAAAGTAAAATATATATATTTATAACAATATCAAAGACCATGTCTCAGGTTATTTTCACATTTTCCTCACCTATTTTCTTGACTACAGCTGTGTGTGTATGCGAACCATAAGTAGGGCCTTAATAAATCCTTTTGGATAAACAATAAAACACAAAAGATGCTTCTGCTGGTAAAACTAATTCCGACTGGCCATCCCACAAGTAATTGGTTGGAGGGAAGTGCTTTTGGCCCTTGTTTTCGCTCTGGCGAGCACTCTTGGTTTTCGCACATTACGTATACGCCACAGCGTACACCTCCTCCGGATGATGCTCCTTGTGGCTGCATCGAAACCACTGACACTGGGTGGCAGGAGCGAGGAGAGCTCTGCTGATGCTGCTGCCACTGTTTCTGTTTCTGCAGGCAGACAAATGAGTGCTCCCATTAAACGCTCCTGAAATATGCTGGCGAATCACTCACAAGAGAGGAGAGGAGCTGCAGCTCCCGGGGTCTAAAAGTGTGGAATTTCGTTTGCCAATAAATCTACAAATTCCGCAACACAGAACGAAGATTGCTCTCTGGCGGACAAAGTGTTAAATCGTGTTTGATTGCAGGTTTCCAATGCGAATGTTTACGTATTTATTATGTTCTTGGATGCTAGGATGCTAATAATTATAAACCTACCACTACTCTCTTAATTGTGATTGCACCGAAAAACATATATCTGATCATAGAAACCTTTCTTCTAATTATCAACGGGTTTTATTATTTGTTTGGTTTTACATTGTAAATGTTGTATATGTTTATATAGCCAAAAAAAAAGCCATCTGGCACCTAATTACCACCTGAAAGACTCCCAAAAGACACCAGCAAGATGGCCAAGAAAGGCAAAGGAAAGGGTAAAGGAAAAGGAAAGGGCAAGGGAAAGCCGAAACCAGCGCCCCCGCCTCCAGTTGTCCCGGAGCTGCCTCCAGAACCGGTTTTCGATAGAAATCTTCCCACCTTCTCCTTCGATCTTATGATGACACGCCTGGACGTGACGACGGTGCCGCTGACCGATCCCCGGAAGCTGGTGGTGTTGGTGAACTTTGGAGGTAACGATTTCTCCCTCACGGTCAGCAAGGCAGACGTCGGCGAGTTCAATCCCAATGCCAACCTGTGCTTCCAAAAGGAGCCCAAGGATCTGGCGGAGATCGTCGCGGAGGCGGGGCTGAGCTTCGAAGTTCGCTATGACGAGGAGTTGGTGGGCCTGGGTCGAGTCCGCCTGCCCAAGAGACTGACCAATAGCATTAACCTGGACATGACCGAATTATGCTACACGCACACCTGTCGCCTGGAATTGGAAGGGAAGCGCACGGGCAAGCTGGAGTTTCTCTGCAAGCTTTTCATCAAATGCGGCGACTATGCCAGGTGGGCAGGGTTTACCCTCTAATGGATATGGCAGCATATAATGCTTCTTTCTTTTCCAGGGACGGCGAGACCTGTCGCAATCTGGATAAGAACATTAGCCCGCAGGACATAGTCTTTGTCCTTGGCAAGTCGCAGGCAAATACCAGCAGCTGTGACCCCTGTCGTGATGCCCTGGAGATTGAGGCGCAAAAGGAGAAGGACTACGTCATCCAAGCGAACCCTGGTCGTCGATAACAACTGACCGGATGATGGTCTGCGTAATTTTGGGAGTAATCTTTCAATAAATTAAGGCTAAGTCAATGTAAAACCAATAAAGTATAGCCTTAAAATATGGACAGCGTAATAATTTCCACGAAAAACATTTTAGTTCGAAGAAATATTCTATGAAAATATACAACTTTCTTAACTATACAAATAATAAATTCAAATCAGAGTTACCAGCACTGAAATAGCAATAAAAACTATTCGTTTTACCAATTACTTACCTTTGCCTTTGGTTTATTTATGTTGGCTCCTAAAAATAAAGATTGAACTGCAATGTAGCAACCCTCTCGGGCTCTCTAAATCCCCTTCTAGTCAGTATTTTAAACTGCATCCAGCTACGCTTCGTCTCACATCGCATATCGATTTTCCTCGTCCAGGGCTTGTATTTGTTGGGCAAACAGCTTTAAAGGCATCGCACAGGCTTAAATGATGGCCTTCTTGGAATTTGTATTTTTTTTATTTTTTCCTGCGCTCTGCCTGATTAGAATGTGACTTCGATTCGGGGTATTTTCTGTGCTGGCTTTTGTAGATAAGCAAATATTTTGGGCCCCGGGCTTTTCAGGTTGGATTTTTATTACACATTTTGCTCATTTTAATGTCCTCTCGTTGAGATGTTTGCTGAAAATTTGACGGGCCCATGTGTGTGTGTCTGTCTGTGCGCATAAAGGAGAGTAAGTTCATCTATTTTTTATTTTATTTTATTTGCCCTCAGCACAGATGCTCCATAATCATATATGTGAATGGCTGTTGGCCATAATGCCGGAGAAAATTTCAATATTGCGAATTGTGTCCCTTTCCATTGTGTCGCCGACGGCCCCAATAAGAAACTCCCAAGTCTCAAGTAAATAATTGAATATTTATTCGATTTTCGAACTTCATTTCGCCCCTGCTGCGTCGTGCTAAGTCCTGATTTCAGGCGGCTTCCATTGTTGGGGCAACAGCTTTTTTAACAGCATCAAGTTAAATTACATCCGCTGTCTGACATAATATTGCATATTACACCAACAATGTGCGATAATAGCAGGATTCGCACAATTCGCAGGAGAGGGAATCCCCTGCTTGGGCCCCTGACTTTTCGGCTCGCAACCGCAGAGCGGAAATTAAAACTTCACTCCGAGGAGAATCAGTCTACAGTGTGTGGGTTTCGGGACTTATTTTGGGTGGACCTTAATTCATAAGATTATATTGTTTTTTCTAATTTTTAAATCAATTAAATTATTTAAAAGAATGTGCAAATTAATAAATATTTTTATTTTTGCAACAATTTATATCAATTGGTTAAAATGTTCAATCTTTTCATGTGTTTTTGGACATTTTAAAGGTTATTAGGTGACTTAGTTATTTTCCATATTTAGTCAATACTTAATTTACAAATCTTTCAAGCTTCCAAATATTAAAATTAAATAAAAACTCATGCCCACCCTGATATCCTTTTAAATTATATCTCTCTTTGCTGTCTGCTTCTGTTTTCTTCGCATCCTTGGGAGAAATGCAGTCGGAAAAGCTACCAGACATATATTCATTTGCGGTTCGGCGCATTTCGTGTTTGTGTTCTGGCTGCGAATTGAATTCCGGCACACGTTTTTTTAATAAACTCAGAATTCCTCGCACGGTCACTATTTGCCACGCCCATTTACCCCCCTCCCCCATCGAGCACAGAGACACTCGGTAGTGACATATATATTTTTGGGGGAAATTAAATTTGTGGAAAAAAGCTAACACTTACCTGTGCACTTTTCAAAGATAATTGAATAAGAGTTCGCATGAATCGAAATCTCGAGCTGAAAATGCAATTAAGCGAAAGCCAAACACAGGCAAACGTTTCTGCTTATCAATATGCTTTCAGTATTTATTTAAGTATTTCTCACTTTGCTTTAGTAGTTTCCGTTTGAGTAAACTTAGTTGAGAGATTTGTCAATTTATACAGAACAGTAAAAGAGTACGCAGACGGGGGAAAAGGCAGGAGGTGGTGTCAACTTAGGGATACAGATGCGGTTCCTTCGGATAAAGACATAAATATATAGTACAGATACAGACATACACACAGAAAACACTTATGAACTATTGCAATTTATTTTCTTTTACCTTTAATTTTAATAGGGGACCTCTTGGCTACATATTTGCAATGACAACGCACACACATTTAACTAGTTAGTTAGTTACTGATATTTGTTTAGCCATAGTTATATGTATACGCTAGTTAGAGTTTCATTTGTAACGGAGCAATTTAAAGCAATAAGCATGGTCACACTGGTAGATCAGGCTCTTTCAATAGAGAGTTGGTCACACTGTCAAGATAGAAAGGGTCTCACTGGCAGATCAGACGCTCTGAGGAGAGAAGGATGATCGACCAGTGTGGCCATCGCTTATTTCCCTAAATTACTTCATTTTACACACGCTAGACAGCAACAATGAACTATTAATTTCCACTACGGTTTCGCTTGAGATTCAATAATTTACAATTTAATTTGCTCTATACTCTATGCTCTATGCGGATTATGTATGTACTTCCTGCTTTTAGACTATTAAATGCTTTCAGCATAATTGTGGCTTACCTGGCTACATGGGGGCTGTGACCTCTGTTAAGTTAATTAGTTTAATTTAATTTAGTTTAATTAGCTTGCTTGGTTGCTTGCGATTTCACTTACTTAGGGCTAGACCAAAAACGTTCAAGTTTCACTGAGCGCCTTAGTTTTTTAGGGTTCCTCGGTCGGTAAATTCGAAAGTGGGAGAGCAGAGGTACAAAAAGAGCCTTACATATAGTACAGTGTATTTCTTTGGATATCTTGCTTACGACTTAAAAACTTGCTAGTTTCTTCTGCCGAATCTTTTGGTTACTTTAGACAGATATTCGAGGTTGTGTTTCATTTTTGGTTTTTCTTTTTTGTATTTACATAATTTGAAGAAGCAAGATTACTCGCTTTTACTGGCTAAAGCTAAGGGTACAGTTTACAGTTTACAGTTTACACAACGCAATCACCTTAAGGTACAAATTAGTAAAGTAAAGGTACAGGAGGATTCCCTAGGCCCTGCGTGTTCGTGTTTGGATATGTGGCTGGTGTGTGTTTGAGTGTGTCTTCGGTGTTTGTAATTATTAATTCAAAACTTTCCTGATATGTGTGTGTGTGTGTTTGCTCCAAAGACGCTAAAACTGCGGCTGTCGCTTACCATTCAGAATTTCCCCCGGGCTTTTGGCTCAGGCTCTAGGTTCCTGTCATAAAATGCACTTTTCCCCGACTGCAATTTGATGCGAAAATGCTTCTCACCAGCCCCCCGAAGATCCCCGGGGAGCGGCAACGGGATATATAGCCACTAATGCTGTGGCATTTCCGCCGCCCAACTCAGCAGAGCTCAGTTCGGTTTATTTCAGCTCAGTTGAGGGAATGTGTCAGCTACTGCGTCAATTGTATGGCCATTAAACTAGAACGCAGCATCGGCAGTTTCGTTTCCTGGCTCCCGAGGCACTCGAAAAATAATGCTTTCTTTATATTATGGAAATAGTTCAGAGAGTTCTTAAATATTTTAAGCCATCAAAAATAAAACAAAAAAAAAACAACATTTTAGGCCATCATCTATGATTGAGCCGTAAATTCCCAAAAAATATATTGATATTATTTCAACCACATTTCGATTTGTTTTTCGAGTTCGCCTGATATTTTGTGGCATTTATTTTTGCAGCATTCCACGTTATCTCTGCCGTGCCAGAGGCAAAGTTTTATTCCTGCCGCTGCATTCGTGGCCGAGGAAGTCCTTCCACAGGACTTGACTTGACAGTTTCAGCTCTTAATGCAGCTGAGCCAGCTGTCAGTTTTGGAAATATCGCCGCCTCCAACTGCACTTTGCGGGATTAGAGGTATGAGGTCAAAGGGATGGCCAAAAAAGTTCGATTTGATAATTTGTTAAAGGCCACTCCTGGCCGGGACACTTCACCCGTTGCAAATTTGTGAATGCAACGTTGAAAATCTATTTTAATGGCCGCTTGCGGTTATTTTCCCTTTAATTATCGCCCAGTTTATTCATGGGTTTGCTCAGTTCTTCAAATAAAACATAAATATTCCCCTGAATTTATTTGAGCATGCAAACAAAAGTGTGGAGAGCGACTGCAGTCATGGATAAATGGATGGATGGCTGGATAAATGGATGGATGGATGGCTGGCCGGCTTGATGGCCTGATGGATGGGGCGGAGCTGGCAGCTGATGGGCGTGTCTGGGGCTAAAAATCGCAGCATGTTTCACGGCAATCACTCGGCGCATTGTTTGCGCTGCTCCGCTTTTATTTTTGCTGCAACAACAGAATCGCGGAGAAAAACGGGAAAGGCCCGGAAAAACTCGGGAAAACTGGAGAACAAAAAAAAAAAAGAACAGGGCGGCGCAAAATATTAAGTAAACAAAAGGCGAACGCGCTAAAAAGAGGGCGAGGAAGAAGAAAAGGCTTTCAGCATTTCAGCATTTCACTTTTCATTGCGTGCCATCGTAAAATGAAAAGTAGTGCGAAATATTTGAGCTGAATCTATGTCAGCAGTTCGTCGTAAAAACGCTCACGTTGCCTTCGTAATTTTTATGACCGGAAAACTGCTCGAATTTCCTCTTTAAGCTTCATTGCAGTTTTTCGGCTTCGCCTTCTCCACTCCTTTGCGCCCTTTTTGCACTCTTGGCCACTTCCCGCGAGTTGCAGCCCGATCTAATTAGGCAGCAGAATTGAAAAGGACACGGTCCAATGAAAAGGATCCAAAGGGAGAACTTTTCCATAATGATTATTGATTCAGGGACGACACTCGTTGAGAGAACATCTCATAAAGTTTTTCTTTAGTTTCGCGCCATCAAATCGCAGAAACAAGTTCATAATTCTTTTGTTTTTTGTTTGTGCTCAAACTGGAAATGGGAAGAGGACAGTGACATTACCTAAGATATTTTTATACTTAACTGAAAGTTTCCTAGAATAAAATTAATAAATATTTAGATTCTTTGTATTTAAGTAGGTCATAAAAAAGCTACTTTGTGGAAAATAAATTAACTCTGATATAAATTGAAGCTGCAACAAGCTGCCATGAAATGAACAACATTTCCCATTGACTGAGGTCGGCGCCTGATTAATGTCCGGTGCTTTCGGAAGCAAACAACCTCAAGAAAAGTCAAAGGAAGAGCAGCCTGATTTATATATCGAAAAATACACGGACAGAGCCGGAGACTGATGAGTGGGCCATCTGCTGGCCAGCAGCAGGAGGCCTTCTCTCCGTCCGTCCTCGGACTCCCGTCAATTTGCTGGACAAAAGTCAAGTGTAAGCCCGGCGCTAATGAAAACGAAAGCGAGAGTCAGCGCTAAACGCTTTTAAAATCCCGGCAGCTTAATGGCCAATTAGCGGAACAGAGGACATTCGCAGGACTCGGGCCCCAAAGGCCTAAGATTTCAATAAAAGTGGCAGGACACACTGGAGGCCTGCCCCGGACTAATGGAGAAGAATGGTGAGCGAGAGAGCCGTTCCAGAGCCGCATAAATTACAATTAAGTGTAATTAATCATTGCTGAGTGGCCCGGCGGCACTTGGCCATCCATCGGCATCGTACTCTGGCCAATTCAGTAGGCGGACCAGCCGCCATTTGTTGGCCCTCGTTGTCTTATCCTCTCAGAGGAGCCGCAGGAGGAGCAGGCGTAGGAGCAGGACACTCGAGTGATTGGTTAGCCGCACTTCCCACTTGCCAGGAGTGGGAACAGGAGCAGCTGCAACACCCACAACAAGGAATGGGCAAGGCAAGGACAACAGCAACAGGAGCGGAAGTGCCTTGTGCAGGTTGCTTACACTTAACACTTAGATGGCCTTCGTTTTTCCTAGAAAATGGATACAGCACTACTCAATTTTAATACTCGGAAATATGGGTATAATAAAAATCGTTCGCTTGTATCAAACCTAAAATTGGAATTTAAATATAATGTATTTCGGGGATTTGACACTTTCCCTGAATTTCATTATTAAGTTTTCCTTTGAAGTGCTTGAGGTATTGTTTGCGTCAAAAACAAAAGCAACAGTTTGGTTTTACTTTTCCGGGGAATTATCATTTGAAAACTGAATCACTTGCTGTGCTAGAAAATGCAATTTATTTATAAATCCCCTGTCAAATTCTATTGAAATTGTATTTAATTATTTTCTTAGAACAGATTTACCAAGTAAATACCCAACCATTTGCTGTGAAAAATAAATACATATAAAATGTAAAAATGTACAAGATTTTGCAAACAGTTTTATAGTGTCATGTTTATTGAAACGATTTGTTTACCCAAAAAATCATCAGAGACGCAGAGTTTGTTTTTTATTTACCACCAAAATATAAATACTAATGAATAAAGCTAACTAATTAGTAGAGAACCACCTGATAATTTGTAAATTAATTTGTTTGGCAAATAAACGAAATTTTAATTTGCTAAACGTTTTGGAAATTAAAAAATTGTTTCCAAAATAATTGTCAGTTCGGCTTAACAAGGGTTAGTCAGTGCTTAATCAATAAACTACAAAGAAGAAAATAAAGAAAGAAAGACAATAAATATAGTATAAATAACTATCAGGATATCAGAAATTTGTTTTATATCAAAAAGTAAACACCTTGAAGCCCGTTTTAGGTGAATTTAATTTCAAAATCAATTTGTAGTAGCTGAGCTAGCACAAAGCCTTAAACCCTTGTTGTCCTGCCATTATTATTTATGGCCATGGGGTCCTCTCTGCCGCTGGAGGGTTAAGGGGAAATGAGTAGAGGAAATTAAAAATCGAGATTTAGGCAAATTGGAAAAGGCGGCTGGGCAATTTAATAAATAATAGAGATAAGTGACGGCTAGAGGAGAGCTGACGAGGCAGAGTCTAGGGTCAGGGAGACGTCGAGTTCACCGCAAACTATTTTTGTCGTTGGGGGTCATTTACGGCCTCTCAGCCGCCTGGGTGTTAAGGGGCGCAGGCAGATGAAGGAACAAGGAAGGATATATGGAAGGATATATGTAGGTATGTGTGTATGTGTGGCCAGGTCGCAGCGCAGCTTGTCGCTGGTCCAGGCTATGTCACTAGTTGTTGGCCAAGGCAAAAGGCAGGCAAATCAATGAATGGAATGAAAGAGGACGAAACAGGACGCAGGATGGGAGCCAGAGAGCCGCAGAGCGGAGTGCGGGGTAAGGGGTGCGGGGTGGAGAGAGCGAGTGTGCTCCATCAGCGGCTCGTTCAGTTGGAAAAGTTATTGCGCCAGAAGTAATTCTATAAAGAAAGCTGTCAGCCTCTCTTTCTCTCTCGCCCTTTCTCGCTTTATACATCCGTCTCTTTTAGCTGTATTGGCCCCCTCTTTCTCTCTTTCTACACAGGGAAAAAATGTGTATAAAGGATTGCAGTTTAAGAGGGAAAAATGTTAGAAAATAGGAAAACATAAATCAAATAAGTTAGCTACTATTTCTGATAGTGTGCTTTAGACTCTATTGAATATAGAATGTTACTATAAATATTTAATAAATTTATTCGTTATATGTGAAATCAATTATTCAGTATTAAGAAACATACGTTTTATTTTAATAAACTAAAAATAATGGATTCTATGCAGTCTAAAAGTGAGAGAAAATATTTGCAAGCTGTAGTTTAATACAGAAAAAAAGTAACCTTGTTTCTTATTTAAAAATAAACAACAAAACAAAGCGTTTAATATATCCAAACTTGAAATGTAACCTTATTTAGCTCAGTGTACATATACCCTGACCTGGGAATTTGCCTATTCAATATGAGTATTTCAGTTTTTCAGCTCCTAAACGGAACTTGCGCTATTTCAGGTCCTCGAAAAATACGGGTTCGCATGCGACGTGCGGGGAGGTCTCTATGTCAATGTATAGAGATATATATATATCGCTATATATCGGGAATCGATTTGGGGGCTATGTCAACGGCTATTTTTGCGGTCTCGTCCAGCGAGTTGAAGAGCCGTTAACGTTAACGATGGTCGGATGAGAGAGCGAGAGTTGGGGAATATTCGATTACCAGCATCGAAAAGGGTTTCACAAAAAAAAAAACTAAGAGACCGAGGAAGACCGAGAAGAATTGTTTTTTGGGTTGAAGTTGAAGTTCTTTTTTGTTAAAAATAAGCATAATTTGATTAGTTGGGTTCACTCGGTCACAACATACATACAGGGAAAGCACAGAGACAAAAGGACACTCCACAGTGGGCATTGTCAGGAGCAGCCGAAAGCCGAGAGCTGAGAGAGAAGTTCCGAAAATTGATTTTTCCTTCAACAGTTTTATTTGCCAAACATAATTTAATAATAAACTTTGGCACTTTTAGCCAAGAGGAGGGAGGAGGGGCTGACAGGGGGCAGGAGGCACGAGGAAGCCCTGGGTCGTTCACTGAAGCTTGAAATTTATGTTCACGCCTGCATTGTTGCCTCGCAGCTCCGGCAGGACACTTTCCCTGATCCACCCTTCAGTGGCCATCCCCCCAGTGCTGGCTACCCCCCCGAGCGGGCAGCTGTCAGGAGCACACGAGGCAACCGCTGGGCAGAGGTTTGCTCGTCCTGCTCGGTTTGGTTTTGGCCTGGTTTTTAGTTTTCGGCCAGTCGGAAATTCGACTTTAATTGGGAAATCATCCGGCGGTGGGGCGAAACAATATTTTAACAAATAAATTCCGTTTGAAGTGCTGGCTCTCGGCCGCTCGATCTGTTATTGTTTAATTTGCGGCCAGGTCCTGGTCCAGCCAGTTGCTGCCTTTGTGCAAATATTTTGCAATTAATTAAATGTCCGAATAGGAGTTGGAGGAAATGGTCTAAAAATCCATATAAATCATTTCTGAAATTTGCGGAATGCTGCTTCGTCCGGCTCGTTATGCCATAATCAAATGTTATTTATACTTTTGTTGCAATATTTTTACCGTGGACTATTTAATTAGATTTTCTCACTCATAATTGTTGCTCCGGGTGTTTGAATATTACGTTTTGCGGTGTGAATACGAATTGTCAGGGGAATTTAATAAGAGAAAAATAAATGATGAAATTCAATTGAAAACATTTGACTTTTTGTGTTTGATTTCATTCCATTTAACTCATTGATAAAAATATCCCAAGGCTTATGAAAAGCTCACTCAATGAGTTCCTTGAAATTTTCCACTAAATTTTAATCAATTTTTAAAGAACTGCCAAATATTCTTTGACTCACTTGGCCTTCCCCAGGCCACATTTGCCATGTCTCGAATTCTTAGAGTTCCCCAGATCAATTAACACTCCTGGCTCGACATTCTCGCCTCCTATTTCACCTTTTCGTTGGCGACATTCTTAAAGTCTCGTCAAAAATGCGGGTTGTCAGGCAGGCAAAGGCCTTGCCCGCCGCCCTCGGGGAAACTGTGGAAATCCGAGGGAGTCTCGGGGGCGGCAGACCGCCAACGATGCCGGCGATGAAGAAGTAATTCAATTTGGGTTTAAAATTGCAAGCTGCAGACCGACCGAAGGCATGTCAAGGCGACACATCCTTGTCGACAAAAACAAAAAAAAATTGCAGAGGACAATAAAAAGTGTAGGCTGGGACTCCGGGGGCGTCTTTCTTAATTAAAATGCATCCCATGTGAGGCTGGCTGCCTTGGATATAAAAATCGATTGAGTACAGCTTAAATCGGCAGGAATCAGGCATCAGGGATAAGCGACCCGGGGAGGATTGAATAATTGTTGATTTTAAGTGGCGAACTCAGTCGATACTCAAATATACCCGACATCATTAATTCGGGAAAACTTTTGCCTTAAATTGAATTTGTTTTCGAATTAAATTGCAGCCAAATGAGAGAGGGGGAGGGAGGGAGGGTGACAGAGGGATGGAGGAATTGCATTACGAAAATGATTTCGAGGTTGTGGCGCTCTTTTGCATTTCGCTTGAGTTAAAATGCGAGTGAGCCACATAATTTTAATTTTAATTGCAAGCTGTGTCAGCGACGCAGGTGAGGCGTCGCGCGGGTGTAGAAGAAACTATCTAAACTTTTTCCTTATAGTTGTTATTGTTGCAGCGCCGGGAAAAACTTTCGACTGCATAAAGTTTTCCCCTTCCTCGCTTAGTCTTCCGGCGAACAGAAAAAAAAGACGCACGTAACTTTCTGCGGGCGTCGACTAGAAGCTGAAAATCAAATGAAACTTGGCTGGCCAACGACTTAGAGGCGACTTAAGGCACTTTAAGTTTGTCGAATGTCAAAGATTGCGTATACGCACTGTGCTGTCCGTGGCAGAAAGGGGTTAGGGCTTAAGAGTTAAATGTCAAGTTCATTGCAGCCCCAACTCCGCATCAATGCGGGTCAGAGGCCAATAATCTAAATCTTAATATTGTTAGCTATTAAATAAATAATTAAATGGGATATAACGTTTTTCACATAATTCCTAACAAAACAAAGGAAAACAACCTAATTCTGTGAGCAAGATAGAAGTCTTCGTTTAAATAAAATAATGGTTCAATGGTCTAGAACTAAGTTTAGTTCTTACACTTAATAGAAAATAATAGAAAAGGTAGGAAAACACATAAGCTTATCATCACACATGGCTTGACGTCCGATCGAATTGCCTTCTCGCTAATTTGCCTATGTGAAAATCCCGCCAAGTAAGCGCCAAAAACAAGAAATTGTGATTAAAATTGCGTTTTTATGATCCATTCGGGGCGTGACTGGGGCTGTGAGAGGTATTAAACTAAGGCCGGTGGCCCACTGTATAAGGCCTAACGTATAAATTAGCACGCCAGGCGATGTTGGCAATAAAACGTTTTTCGCGGGGCATGCGTTGCGTATACGCAATGTGGCGCAGGAATGCGAGCTCAGCCGGAAAGTAGGCAACAAAAATGACACGCGCCAGGAAAAGATTTTGTGCTTAGAAGGAGAAAGCAAGAGAGAGAGAGAGAGAGCAAAGGAGAGCGAAGCAGAGGAAAAGCAGGAAAGCCATAAGGAAGACTGTGTGTAAGCTGAAACTGCGGGAATTTGTGGAAAGTCGTAAAGCAAAATAAACACTGGCAGGCGTAAAAGTTGTAAAAATGCCAAAATATAGCCAAAGTTAAGCCAAGCAGGGCGCACAAGGAGCGCCAAACTTTTGGCAGCGGCCAACTGTTGATAGTTGGCAGTGCTTAGGAGGTACGAAAAAAAAATTCAAGCAAAGATGGGAAACGTCGCCAGTGAAGCAGCAAATTCGTTGGGCAGAAAAACCATCTATTCCGCCATTCAGCCCGCCATCCATCCATCCGACCATCAATCAATCAATCAGCCTAAACCAGTCAACGTCAATGGCCTCCTTTGCCCCCTCAAAATGTCCAAAACGGAAAGCGAACGCTTTGGCAATCGACATGCAATTTATGCGAAATGTTGACATTCATCGTCTGGCTGGGGAAATGGAAAATGTTAAAAGGAAAATGCCAAATTTAAACACATGTATAAACACAGATTTTAAAGCGGGCTCAAAGGATTGCCAATTGAATATATATGTGAGTTTGTGCCATCCATTATGCATACACGGGATTAGCCAGATGGCTGCCTAAAGGATTGTCAAGAAGCCAGCCAGACAGGCGACATAAAATATTGATCTTGGCCTAAGTCCCTGAGTCCTTGAAGTGTGAGCTGAGGAAAATAAACACACACACACACAGATTTCGTCTGTCATTCATTCAATTGGTAGCATAAGCCAGAAGTCAAACACAATTTTTGCCATTGGAAATTAAAAGTTTAACTTGAACACTCGTCGATTGCCGGCAAATATTTACTCAATGCTCATTTGTGTGCTTTATTTTTTTACACACAAAATTCGAACACGTTCATTTGAGAGGAAAAAATGTAATGGTTTGTTGCTGTTATTGACATGCATTTGCCGGCAAATAATTGAATTGCGAAAGCAATTACGGGGAATCTGTTTATTTAAGCAGCAAATGTACAGACCTTCCAGCCAATTCCCTCTCACGTTCATGATTTTTTAAGCAGTTTGCGTTGTAGTGAGTGATTCCTTTTTTTTGTGCGGCGATTATGCTAATGAAAGGGCATGTTCTGCCCGGCTATTCTTCTCTTGGAATTCTCGGCACAGACAGCCTGCCAATCGTTCATGCCGGTCACGTAGGCATCTAACATGAATCTGGCTAATACAATTAGAAACATCAGACAGCCAAAGGGATGGGCAGAGGAAAAACCCCAAAGAGATAGACACAGGCTGACAATTGAGTTTCGGGATGTCAAATGTTTCAATTAAAACTCGCGAAAGATCCAAAAATCCATTCCCATGATTGCAGGACAAAAGGAAGAGAGAGACAGGCCGGAACTTGAGCAATAGTCGCAATCACTGAATTGCTTCTAGCAAATCAAAGATGAACAAAGGCTGGGAAAATCAGGGGAAACTGTGTAACTGGGAAATCGACAAAGACAGAGAGTAAGAGAGAGAATGGGAAACGGAGACCAGGGTAAACAGGAAGTCGTATAACGAGAAAGGAAAACAAAGCAGAGCTGCGGGGCATTATCTTAATTATGCAAAGCCGAATCGAAGGGGTTAGGGTGTAAGGGTCTTAACCCACGTCTCAACAAGGACAAATGCCTCAAGAAGTGCCAATAATTTACCTTGAGCTTATTCAACCGATTAGCTACACTTAACTCTCAGTTTTCGTGTGTTTTAATTAAATAAATCTATTTTTCCCTTATAAGTTAAAAGCTTTTGTTTAGGTTTAGTTCAAGTATTTGGTTTCAAACTTTTCCCCTTCGACTGGGATATTAAATTTTCCAACTTTTCAAGGAGCCTCTTGAAACCTTTGCTCAAGTAGCACTTCTTCTGCGGTCTGCCCGAGTATAATTGATGATTTATTTCAATCAATATTGAATGTAAGCAAATTTCGGGGCATAATGGGTTAAGGCTTATGGTCGCTGCCACGCACATTTATCATGTGCTCGCCATTTCTTTTTTTTTCTCCCTCATTTTTTTTTTGTTACGACAAATTCCAAAGTCAAAGTCAAAAGGGGGGTGCCCCAAATAAACCCGAATGGAATGTGGAGTGGGGTCGGCAAGGCCATTCCGTGTGTGCCATAAAGCACTCTGAGCCTCCTCTGGAACCCCGAAAAAATTCCAAGCCTTTTCCCTTCGAGCCTGCGACACGTGCAGAGGCGAGTTCGAAGTTGAAGTTTGAATTGATTGCGTGCCAGTTGTGGCACTGCCGCTGCCGATTGAGGGGCGTTCCAGGAGGCGTATCTGGGGAGGGCGTGGCCGCCTCGATAACAAATGCCTCTCGCTTCGCTTTTGTGCTGTGTGCGTATTGTAATTAAAATGACGAAAGCAGCAGCGCCAAAGTTTTAATAAACTGCCAAAATAAATACGGAAAGGCGAGAGCGCGCGCGAAAGGGAATCGAATAAACAAAGACTGAAAAAGTTGTAAGCGGATTGCAGGGGATAGAAAGTGGGAGAGGCCACACAGGATGAAGGACGAAGGAGCGGGGCAGCATAAGTACTTTGTATTAATAACAGAACCCGGCAAAGGACTGGGGCAAGAGTTGCGGCATCCGCAAATAACTGGAATTGAAACTCGAGTGCCTGAAGGGGAAAAGCCGAGCAGAAGCGCCACCGAGAGCAGTGAAAGAAAACCTGAATTCTTAAGACTAAATATCGAAATTATTTAATGAATAAAATTAGTTTTAAATATATATAAAAGGGAGCTATTGTAAATTCTGTTAAATATTTGAACTGACATGAATTTTTCAATTAAGAAATCAAGAGACACCTTTGCATTTTACTACCTCTCCTTTTTTCATTTATTGCCGCCTTATTTATGACTTTATCAGATCGAAAAAACAAAACCATAAATACGAAATACTCTTGTTTATTTTTCTCTCCGTGCTGGCATAATTTTTCATCATGGCGTGAAGAGCAAACTGTTTACATTTGTTTTCCTCACTCAGGATCCGGGACACAAGACAGGCCCGAGGGCGAAGCGATGCCTGGGGCTACATGTTCATTATTACGCCCAGGGGCGGCAGCAGCAGCAGCCGCAGCAGCTGAGATGACCTTGTTTTCACAGGTGCGGCTCATTAAATCACCGCCGTAACCAGTGAGTATTTCCCGAAAAAGGCTACGCGGGTTAAGGTTAACACCGCGACTACTCCTCCCCGACTGTTTCGGTGCCAATCACAGTTGGCTTAATTAACATCGCCAGGCCGCCATTGTGTAACAAATTTTTAGAGCATAAATTCAAATCAGTCTGCAAACTTTGGCCATAAAAAGCTGGGTGGTGGCATTCCCAACTAAGCATTGGCATTGGCTTTATAGCGGGCGTTTTAGAGTGCTCGTAATAGTAATAAGAATAACAACAATAATCATTTTGCATGATTTACGAGTGCAGCTGGCAGACCTCTGCTGCTGTTCGTTCAATGGCCATAAATTCTCATCAATAAATCAAATGTAAAAGCGTTGCTTCAGTATGAGGTATGCCACCCATTTGGTACCACTTAGCAGGAAATATTCGAGAGATAAACGGAAGCCACAGTTTTGGGAATTTAGCTAAAAAATAACCTCATTTTTTTTTTTTAAATAATTAATATAAAATATGTTAAATAACATTCGCCTTGAGCAATTTAGTTAGAAGCCCAAAAGCAGGCCATACTTTTTACCAAACAATGGGTATGCCATGGTCTGCCATTTTTTTTATCGAGTTGTTATATGTGTTGGTGTTGTGCGTGTTTATGTGTGTGTTTGTGTGTGTGTATGCGGGTGAGAAGTGTGGCAAGTGACATGTGTCACTCCGTAATAATCGCATTTGCATGGAGCCATGAGCGGCAGCCATGAATATCCAAACAGAAACTTAACTACATAGAAGCTCTTCGGTGCCGGGCTTTGAAGATCTTAGACCTAATCACGTTTCGGGTTCAAGTTGTAGGGGAGGGGAGAGGTTATTGGGTTTATTTTGGGGGTATCGATTTCGTTTCCGATTTCCTAGGGGGTCTTACAGCTAGACACTCGTACGATTAAGTATACGCATAGTTGATTGCTTAGTCTCGGGGACGCGCTGATAATACTTACAGGTTTGCAGAGAGTGGGGTCGGTTCGGTCTTTGGGGTAGGTACCGGGACCTGGAAGGTAGTTGGGACGGGAATAGGAACCTAGAGCAGCTCCGTCTCCATCTGTGCGGCCTCCACGGTCTCCACAATGGTGGCCGTGGCCGCCGTAACCGAATCTCATGGGACGTAGCGCGTGGTCAGCGCTCCATCGTCGTCGTCGTCCACCCGCAGGCCGCCGCAGCCGCAGCCGCCGGCACAGCAGGAGAGGCTCAGGCAGCCGCCTCTTGGTCAAATTGCGGACACCTGCTCCAGTTCGGCGCTGGAGCGGCCCGAGTTCATCACCACCACATTCTTGGCGGCATAGTCCGTGATGAAGCGGTCGCTGTTCCGCGGATGAATGTTGCCCACGTCCTGGGCACAGCACCAGGGATTGCGCATGGTCAGGATGCGCTTGAAGGCGTCGCGGAACTCCTTGTTGAAGATCGAGTAGATGATCGGATTGAAGGCCGAGTTCGAGTAGCCCAGCCAGGTGAGGATCTTGAAGGTCTGTCCGCCGATGCAGGTCTTGCAGAAGGCGGCCGTTATGTTCACGCAGAAGAAGGGCACCCAGCAGATGAGGAACACGCCCATGATGACGCCCACCGTAACGGCGGCCTTGTGATCGGACACATGATACGGCGAACTATGGTGCAAATTCCGCACCTTAAACTTCTTGGGCGTGTTCTTGGGCCGACGGATGCTCTTGTAGCGCTGCTTCTCGGCCACCTCGCCGGGTCGGGTCACCGCCTTGATGGACTTCACATGCTTCTGGGCGTAGCAGTAGAGCCTGCAAAAGGTATTTGTAAAGCTATTACTAAAGAATGTATAGTTTACAATGTGGACAGGCTTATAAATGATTTCTGTCAAGACAAGGATTCTGTTTGCAGCCATTTAAATATAATTTTCCTATAACAAGGTCATGACTACAGCTGTTCCCTGTGTAAGCACACATAAAGACAATTATTTTGTCACTTAATTGAAAGGCTTGTCATGATTTTGCCTGGTAACTGGTAACTGGTTACCATTTACCGGGGCTCTGTAGTTACTGGTTACTGCTTGTAATTGATATGATAATTATTCAGTTGGGCCACTTGGCATGTCAATTAGCTGGGGCCCGGGACCCGCAGCCACCGACAACAATGGCTCCTGTCTCCCTTCCCCATAAATAGCCCTGTGTGGCGAACGCTGCGTATACGCAACGTACGGACTATCTCATATCCAATCTTCCACTCGAGTTGTGGATGCCCTTGCCCCGCGGCACCCAACAAATAAACAGGAGGCATATGTGTGCCTGACAAGAGTATTTGCTCGGTGGCTGGCCAATGGCCGATGGCCACATAAAAAGGATAACACGACCTAAGCAGGACCAGGCACAAATTATGACGATAAAAGTATATTTATTCTGTAATTTAACCGAAATTTGATAGAAAATTCCAATGCTAACCACCGGGGAGATCCATTTGTGCGAACAGAGAGCGAGACGAGGGACGCGGCAGGAGGCGGGTCCCGGCCAATGGCTGCAAATCTCGTTAAGCTAAAATGGCAACGTGCCGCTGGGCGAAACGTTGATGAGCAGCTATCGCTATCCTGTTGCTGTTTTCTGTGTGAGTGCGAGTGGGTGTGTGTCCTTGCCTAGTCCTTTTGCACACGCCCAAGTCTTTTTCTGCCCCGCTCCTGGGGATTACTTAGACGGACACTAATGCGTGCGCTTATTTGCTCAACCCAACGGAGAACCAGGACCCCGAATCCCAACCCGCACCCGAACCCGAATCCTCAATCCTCAAGCCTCCTTCCTGTCTTCCTCTCGTGCCTGGGGGCCATTTCAGAGCACGAACTCCTTGTGGCATTTTTCTGATATATTCAGCATTGCGATAGCGCAGCTAACTTCGTCAGTTTTTACAACATTTTATTATTTACTTTTTACTACTTCTGCCTCGCTGGCTTTCTCCATTTGTTTTGCTTGCCGTTGGTATGCTCTAGCGAAAGGGTACTTTAAATGCAGAGAGATGTTTGGAAATTCAGGGAAAAATTAGCTCTACAAATTACAAGCAAATATATCAATTCAAATATATTATTCTTTATATAATAGCCTTTTATTTAAGAACAATTTTGTCATCATAAATATTTGTGCATCTACATTAATTATAAGTAATTAAATATTTTGAATTTTTCTTTGATCCAGGCTTATGCTAATTTCTTCAGTTCGTCCTACAATATCAGCCAAAGTTATCCCTTTAAAACAAATTTAAATATATATTTTTTTTAAGTTTAATAAAAAGTTTCCTTAAAACCATTACCTAGTATGTTAAAATATTCTTGTGCTATTTTTTTTTTTGGCAAAACCTCTTCTCCCAACAAATTCTAACTTGTCTAACCTCTATTTAGTTTATCCTAAATTCCAAGTGAAAAAAAGGGTGTATAACCTTTGGGATATATGTAAATAAGCTTGCATTTATTCTGCCTCCTATTTTTTTGGTTTTTTTTATGTTTTTGGTAAGCGCATAAAAACATTTGAGTTCTCGCTTTGTTTTCATTTGTAAAGATTTCTGGCAAAACTTTCGGCTTGCCTAGAGGAAGTTCTGCTGCCTTGTGGCTTCTGTATGAGCAAGCGAAACGAAAACCGTGGGCTATTTGTATCTACATAATTGCAAGCTGAAGGCGATTTGGAAAATATCTTTCCTTCTTTTATGCATTTCATGTTTTATGCACGGCGAAACTTTTGCCACAATCTCGGAAGACTTCTGTACGGTGTTGGCAAAAAATAAATGCACACAGAAGCTAGAAGAAATCTGATCAAAAAGGCTACGATTTTTCTTAGATAATGACATGGTGATGGTGTTTTAAAATTTAAATTATTTATAATAGGACAATGCCTTCTTATTTGTTCTAGAGAAAAGACGGTCAATGGGTACTACTAAATTGAAAAGGGTTAAAACGAACTGCTTTGCAGGACATCAGGGATTTGCATTATTTTGTTCTGGCTTAAGTCTTAGCCCCGATTTCCCCCAGTGACTTACCGACAGTAGATGCCAATCATGACCACGCAGGGAAAGTAGAAGCTGATGCAGCTGGACACCACGGCGTAGGTGGGCGTCAGGTCCAGGGCGCACGTTGGATACTTCTTGCCGTTGTCCTCGAAGATCAGCGGCTGGTCCGGCCGATGGATGCCCAGCGAGATGGGCACGAAGGAGACGAAGGCGGCCAGCAGCCAAATGGCCGCGATGGTGATGACGGCCACGCGTCGCGTCACCCAGCGGCCATATCTGCAAAAAGGAACAAGAAGTGAAGGCGTCACACAGGGTTAAGCGAAGGGCTTGCATCAATTTGCGGCCAAGGAAGCGGAAATACACGCGCCATGCTGGGTAGCCCCCCGGTCCCCCACATCCTTGGGCGATGGCCTGCTCCTGCTGCCCTTTTGCCCTTGTGGAAACGTGAAAAGCCACAGGCACACACTCGGAAAAAGTTTTCCCCTTCACTTGTGGAAGTTCACCCCACTTTTGTCCAGCTTTTTAAAACTCTGATTTAATTAACTTTAAAGTTTCAGAACCAAGAAGTATTATATATGTATAAGATAACAGTAACAGTCCACAGTCCAAGGCAGGATTAAATAACGAGCTGGATAACTGATAAATTAAGTCACTTAACAATGAGGGAATTACCTTAAGTTCTGTGGACTTTAAATGAAATTTATTTGGTTTTTTATTAGATGAATAAGCAACTGCAACGTTTTCTTATTTCTTGGGGCTTCGTTTTACTCTACAAAATATAATCTAAGACCACAAGAGTCATATTTGTATATAACTTATCCTCAAAACTATGGCTAGCATCATCCTTTGGGTTTTTTTTTGTGTACAACAGCTGGAGCAACACGTGTGAGATGAGGAGGAGGGCAGTGGAAACAGTGGCAACTCAGTACCCTGACGAGGGGCGTGGACAACATGAACATGGGACCGTGTTGCGATGTCCTGATATGCTGATGTCCTGATTGTGGCTTTGCATGTCCCTGGCAATCCCTCAGCGCCCAGCAGCCATTAGACAACATCATTTTCGGGGTGTGTGCGCGACAAGTGTTAAGGCCCGCCCCAGCCGAGGAAGCCCTGAACCCGGATCAGGTGCTCCCGGACTGGAAACCGAGTTCGGGTCAGTCAGCATGTCATTAATTACTCGACAAATCGCCAAAAACCCCGAGAACAAGCCACACATACGCATTGCGGCGACTGCGAATGCCAATGGCATATGCAAATCATTCTCGGTGGCCTCTTTCGAGCACTTCGATTTCGCTTTTTCGGCGGCAGGAAATGAGCAGTCTGCACAAACCGAAAACCCAAAGCCAGAAAGCCCAACCGAGGAGTGTGGGCAAAGGGATCCGGATCCGGATGAGGGTCCGGGTGCCATATGCCGCATCATTTTGGCTTGTGCAGGAAATCAAACAGAATAATTCAATTTCAATACAAAGACGCACTCGCTGACGCTCGCACACTCACTCAAGGACGACGGCGACGACGACGACAAAGCGGAAACGGAAGTTTATGTAATTGTATTCACATACAAATTCAATTTCGTTTTTGGCACGAAAATTGATTTCCATGTGACGAAAGCCCAAGCTGGCTCCCCCGGGCACCTAACCACCGATCCCAATGGCCAACCTGTCACAAGTGCTGAGTAAGGGCACTCTGGCTTGTTTAGCTAGATTTTGAACATGTAACAATACATGTAGCTTGTTAAATTAATAATACAATTTAAAGGAGTATGTATTTGAAAAGATAATAGATTAATTTTAAGGATAAATGTTATTTTTTTTACATAAGATTACTTTAATAACAAATATAATTTAAGAAAGGTTCTGAATGTTTCCAAAACTTCACCTTTATTATATATTTAAGTTAAACTTCTAAGCAAATATTATGTTTGCCTCAAAGGACCCACATCCTATCTACAATTCTCCATCAATCTGAGGTCATTCCTATCTCTCCAACTATCCACAAGAATTCCCTTTATCTCATCCCCGCTTTGTGTGTTTATTGTGCCACAAACTGAGGTGAAAACAGACTAAAGCCAAGTACTGAGTACCATCACTGCCTGGAGCCCTATTGCCCGCACACTAATTCAGTGTCTTAGAGTGGCTGAGGTAGCGCTTTGATATATGCACATAAACCTGCAGCCATTAGGTGACACACGGTTTCCTGGCACAAGTACAAGGACGAGTGGAGGAGGGAGCCCTGAAGTACCGAGGCACTGGCGAAGCCAATCAGCCATCGATGGGCTAATTGAAATCGTGTGTGAGAGTGTTCCAGGTGGGTGAGGCGGCAGGAGGGAGGGAGAGGAGAGCAGGACGAGTGTGTGCCAGGAACAGGCTGCTCTCGCTCTTGGCCTGGCTCCGAACCGAAGGACATTTGCATTTAACGCTGGAAGCTTGACTGGCTGCGTGGCATGCGGTGGCTTTTGTGTTTGTCCCACATGCACTCAAGAAATTACCACAAGGCACGCACAATGATCCTTCCGCAGGGCTTCCCGGTATCCCCGCACCTCATCCTATCCCGCCTTCTTTGTGCCCCCCGTCATTTGCATAGTTTGAGTCGCTTCTTTTGCTCTTTATCCTGCTCCTGCCACGTCAGCTTGGCCGCCAGCTTGTTTGCCTTTTGTTTTTTTTTTGTTGTTGTTTTTGTTTTTGGTTGGTCCTGGTCTCGGTCTCCGTCTCCTTCTGGGTCCTGACAAATTTGATGAGTCTTTATGAGCGTTTTCGTTACTGTCATTGCTAGCACGTGCTTGCAGCACCGTGGGTCGAAAAGGTGACGCCCGTGACCGAGGAAACCCTCACCATTCGATCTATATCAGAGTCCTTAGAGCTGCCCTCTTTTTGGCCGCTAAGCCGCAGATTATATTGTCAGCAAAAGGACGTTAGTATTAACGGAGAAGAGGCTCTACTTTAAGTCTCCTTAAAATGTGATTCTTCCTCAGTTGATTTATTCAAAGTTCAGACACATTTCTAAGATCCTTTTTGAGGTTATTCTATTTGATATTAATAAAATAGCAAAGAGTTCCCTAAAACGATTTTTATTGAGCTTATTTCTCAGACATAGATTGAATCCTATTTGTTCTGTAACACGATTTCACTTCCATTCCCTGCAAACCATCTGGGGGAAATATAAAACACTTGTTCCGTACCTCAGTTTTATTGATTTATCCCCAACAATTCCCAATCTATTTTCAATCTTTAAGCAATAAAATCATCTCAGACATCCCCTGTGATTTGGGGTTACAACCCCATAGTTTGGTGTGTGAAATATCCTCGACCACGACCAAGACAACATCGAAAAATACAATTACACAAAAGTTCCCAAGTGCGTCATTGTAACAGAGCTGGAGAACAGGTTTTGTGCGGTGTTCGGTTAAGAGCTGCGGCGCTCGGAACACCTAAAAAACCTCATCCTGTCGCCTGCGGCAAACTTTCATTGTTCTTTCAGTTTTTATTGCAGTTTAAAATGAATTTCACATATGCGCCTGACAGTTACGATGATGACAGGCGCCAAAGTCAAACGACAATGCCAGGATAACGCGAAAAAAACACAACAGCAGCAGCAGCAACTTCAAGGCATCAACTTGTCACATAAAATACGAAAAATTTCTCATTTTCTGGCTGGGCTTCAGGACGTCGCTTCATCTTTACTTTGTCTGCTACTAATTAAATTTGCACGCGCTTTTTATCCAAATTGTTGTTGCCAATTTCCACAGCCCCCGACAAAATCCACGGCGAGCGCAATTAAATTAAACGCCTGCAATTATTCTAAAACGCTAAGAAAATATACTGAATCAGCGATTCTCTCTGCCTTGAGACGGCTCCTAGATGAATGGGCCGTACTCGTGGGGCGTGGGTGGGGCTTGGGGTTTCCTTTGGATAGGCACAAGGTCCTTCTATGTGGGAGTCGAGTGGGCGTGATCCTAATGAGACGCTGGCAAGGAATGCGCCACGTTGCTGCCTCCACTTTGACATGCAAATAAATCAGATTTACATAAAGAGCGCGTCTGGTGTTGGACCAAGGATAGCGATATACATTTATATACAAGCTAGACATAGAGAGACACTTGGAGAAAATTACAGAAATATTTGGAATGAAGAAATCGAATACGGCCTTGATAAAGCTGACACACAGGCCAAAAAGGCATTATAAGTATTAAAAGGGTGATTAGAACTTGCACTTGTTTTTGGTTTCTTATGACATGCACCATTTAGTTTAATTTTATAAGAAAAACACCCTAATTTGGCTCAGTGCATTACCACCAGCTACCATTTCTCAGGCACAAAAGGTGGCCAACTGTGCGCTGCGCTGAGTTATCCTGCAGTCAAGTTGCCGTTGGCGCGGCTCCTTGAGATTCAGATTCAGACTCAGACTCAGGTTCAAATCCATCTCACCCAGATTCAGACTCAGTCCCAGTCCCAGAGAGATGGAGAGATGTGAGCGACGGCTTGACATTTGAAGTGTAGCACGGTCTCGGTTGCCTGCGAAGGATGGGGGCAGGTACCTTGCCCTGCCCCAAAGGTGCAAATGCAAAACGAATTCAGGTGGCGAAACTCAATTTCACGACGACGCTGACGGAACTTGGCCGGCGGCGGTTAAGGGTCTGAGTGTCTATGCAAATGTCATTAACCCAAGGGCTCAAATTAATATTGGACAACATTAAAATGGTCTTAATCAGCGTTTGAATTGCACAATTTACATCAAGAGTAAATGTATTATGGGGTTTGGCTAACAGATAAGGCACTTTAAATGGGTTTTTGAAGTATCTGAATCCTGAATCTGAAGTATTCAATCTGAATGAGACAGATATTCTATAGAGCAACACTAGAGCAACTTCTATTAACTATTTTAGACTTACTTTATAGCTTGAATTAAAATAATAATATAATAATACCAAATAAGGGTTTAATTTATAGCTTTCTCATGTAAAGAAACTATGTAACTGATTAGCTTCAAGTTCTTTTAATCACATTTCAAGTCCAGAAACTCAAAGCTGCTGCCACTTTTTAGGTTCAGCTACTCAATTCATAAATGTAGATATGCAGGAAACCTAGTCCTGTCCAAGTGGATGACCCCTCAATGCATCAAGCGATCAATCAAGCAATTTGTGTCATTCACCGCGTCATCATCCTTTCGATGTCAACTGTGACTGACGGTTTCCTCTCTCTCTATCTTGTAAACTGCAACCTGGTGGAAAATCCATGCCCGCCCTTGCTTAATTTCACTTTCAATTCCATCTATGCTAGTTCCACCCCTTCCCTGGTCGAAGGACAAACGGAATTCAAAATCAGGGAAAATGTTCCATGAAAATTGTCAGGACAGACTCCCACCCCGCCTTCCTAGCCCCTCGCCAGGGAGAGCTCATTTAAATCCTTTTGCCGTGGCATACAAAATTGTGCAATCTGAATTTTCAGCTCGCTTCGGCATCAACTTGCCACATCAATGGAGCGTTATATGCTCGCCAACTCGTTACGTGAACCGAGCCACACAAAAGATACACAGATAGAGAGATAGATGGATTGCTGGAGGGTTGGAGGGTTGGAGGGATGGATTGGGCTGGGAGGGATGCTGGGATGCTGGGGTGCTGCGATGGCTTGTCTAAATTCTGCGGGAGGTGGAGATATACAAATGTCGCACAGCATTTTTCATAAGCGAATAAGCTACCCCAGGTGGCAACAGGAAAAGCAACAAAACAGTCAGGGGTGGTGGGGCCCGAAAAAAAATATTTTTCTACTTTTGGCTTTTGGCTGAAAATAGCATCAAAGGATTTATTATGGCTCTTTCATGGCGCATGGCGCTGTTGTGGGGTTAGGTCTCTGCCAACTGTCTCGATTTGCCATAGTTGCCCCCTGTTGCCTCTTAGCTGCGGCGGACCCTACATAACCACCTCCCCGAAGGCTTCCTGCAACAATTTCGTCGGGTTGCTCCCCAACTGAGCCAGCTCCAACCCCACTTGGCTGTCAGCGACTTGACCAACGTCATTTTTAACTCAGCTCTGGGTCACTTAGAGAAATATTATCCAAACTGAGTCACAAGTTCTTATTGGGGCTATGAAATCTTCTTCAATAAAGTCTTAGAGCATGCTAAAAATGAATAAGAATAATGTTAAAATCAATTATTGTGGCTCTCTTGTTTTTAGACAATTAACTGAAACCTTTTTTCAATAAACCTTTGGATATTTTCCATGTCTATAAGATTTGTGTTTTGTTTTCAGTGAACACACACGTCAAAATAAAAGAAGACTAGAACAATGTAGAGACAAAGGTTCACCCACTCAGAAACACACAGAAATGAAGGAATTCAGCTGTGGCTGCTGACACATAATAAATTTTTGCGTTTGTTCTTGGCCGCAAATGTAATATTCGTATGCCAAAAAATGTTTGCTGGCCAGCAGCAAGCAGCACTTGTGCGGTCAGTCTGAGGCATTGTTGAAAATTTAATTAACACACAATTGTTGTGGTCCAGACGGACCAGAACTGTGGACTGGAGTGCGGATTTTGGGTGCTGAAGAGGGGCTGGGTGGGCACTTGATAAACTAGTTTCAAGTTTTCCCGAATGCCTCCTTTGTGCGAATCGCCCGCCCGCCAGTGGAAATCAATTTGGCCTGCCAACAGGCAAGGCAGCACAACTGCCGACTGCTGACTGACTACAAAGCTGGCTAACATGGCTGACTGGCAGCATTTTAGGGCACGACGGCAGCAGGACAAGCTCATTGTCGTTGTCCTCGTCGGAGGCAAACACAGGGACACACATACACCTGAGGCAGCAGGATTTGATTGTCTCCGAGGCTTCCTGCCAGGATAGCAGCTGGAGGAACGTGCCGGATGCGCAAGGTAGATTGAACTGCGATAATGGAACATTTGGTCTGCCCTCAGCCTGCCTGAAAGATGAAGTCATTTTCAGCGGGGCGACGACATGTAGGCCACCAGTAGCTGCCAGCAGGTTAACTTCTATATATTTAAAGCAATCCATAGAATATATAAGGGATTTTAAATTTATTAGGCATTACGTCTAATTTGAGTGCGTTCTTACAAATTTTACGGGGGAGCAGAATCTTCAGATAAGTTCACAGCTTAAAGAAACCTATAAGAAAAGGCGAATCCGGCTTGAAGGGCCAAAAAAGTTATATTATAGATGGGCTATTAAAAGGGCTGTTTGTTACGAAGTATTTTAGTTTAATTTAAAATAGCTAACAATATTCTCTCTATCTTTAAATTTGTATATTTATTTTGAAGTTTACACCTATCAAAAGACGTACCAATCGAGCTCCTTTGTCTGTTTTATTCTCTATTATTTCCTATTTTCTAAAGAATTCATAAAAGATTCCATAAGATTGTGCAAGAAACTCCCAGCTAGTAACATTTTCTATAGTAACTCAATTATGGAGAAGCCCTGCGCTCTTCCCCTTATCTACCAAGCTGCCCTTACTGCCACTTTTCTCCACTTTTCACCAGCTGGTAATGACACTTCTTTTGTTACTTATTTTCTTGGCCTGACCCAAAGAGCATGACTTGGCTGAACTTAGTTTGGCCCGCAAAACCACAGCTGAAATGCTGATCCGAAAGTGCTTAGTGCCAACTTGAAGATGAACTTCGCAAGATGGAGTGCAAAGAGGAAAAAAATGAGGATAGATGGAAACCCTCGTAATGCCACATAAATCTGTTACTAATGAAACAATTATGAGCCTCGATTAATGAGCACCGGTGCCATAAACAACTCGAGGGGTGGAAATGGTACAAAACGTGACAGGCATGACAACGCGGCGTATGAGTAACTTGCATACACACACACACACGGCGTATGAGTAACGTGCATACAAAGCACCTGCGATGGCAGCGGGCCCTCCAACAGAACGAACATTAATGAATCGATTCGGCCCGGACTCTGACAGCCCGGACAATTAGTTATCGATGGGATATTTTATGCAGGTGACACAATCACTCACCTGAGCGGATCCTTGATGTGAATGTAGCGGTCCATCGAGATGGCGCACAGGTTGAGTATCGACGCCGTCGAGCACATGACATCAAAGGCCACCCAAGTATCACAAAATTGCGCTCCGAAGATCCAATATCCTGCAGGAGAGAGGCGATACAGAAGGAAGAAAAAAACGAAAGGGAGAGTGAGCGAAACGAGACTTTGATTGCTTGTTTAAAATGCTTAATAAGTACTTTCTGTCTGGACGCGGCGGAAATTGCCATGTTGCGGCCGGACGGAAAAAAGTTGTTTCATTTGCACGAATGCAACAGGGTGTTGGAAAAACGGAAAAGCAGCTAGTGTTGGCCACCGAGATTTGGCTATTTTTTATGGTTTTCTAAGTGAATATTTGCGTTTTATTTGCTATACGCCAGATCTATGCGGTTTGAAGGACCAATGTTTTAGGGAGTCTAACTTTAAATGTACTCCATAAATAGTAGTTATGATAGTTTTCTTAGTATTTAAATATATTTAAGAACTTAAAATATATATTAAAGTTTCCAAAAAAATATATGTAACTTGAGGTTATACTTTTTTCATACAAATTTCTCAGTTTAAAATGCTTCTTAAAGCCTAACAATTCACATTTGCTGAATTTGGGAACTGGAAAGTATTTCTTTGTTAGGATAACCTATAATAAATTAGTTTACAGTATTTTATCTACTATTAATATACGCAATATTTCCCAAAATACTTCTGGGCTTGCATTCTTCTATAATATAAACGGTATAAATTATATAATTTACAAAAATTCCCGCATTATTCTAGCTAGATCGCCATTTCAAGGGGCAACACTGAAAGCAAGGGCAGCGCCAACGAGTGTCACAGCAACCATATTCTTGTTTTATTTATTCACGACGTAAATTGAGTTTAAATGATTTCATAAATTCATTTCCGTTTCCTGTGCTCTGCTCTGCCTTTCAGCACTCTTGCCACCATGTGAGCCATTTAATTTTCATTCTCTGGCCGAAAGTGAAAACAAATAATTTATTTTTTGTTGGTAAAAATTTCAGACATAAGTGCGTTGCAAGTCGATTGATGTGCCGTGCGTGACCAGAAGCGGATGTCCTTTGAATTCCAGCAGGAGGCTACACACATGTATCGTTACACGAATTCAATCACTGATTTGCCACATAAAAAGCTTATTTATTTATTTATTTGTGGCTGGCTTTCGACCCATGATTTGGGGCCAAGTTAAGAATATGCATATCATGCTCGTTGCGGCTTTCAGGCCAGTTAATCAAGCGTGTGCCTGGATACGGGATACGGCACTTAAATGGCGCAGGAAATGCCAACGCAACTGGTCAAAGCAAATCCGATTGGATACGATCTGAACCCTGCTCAGCCAACAGCAGGATATCGCAGGACATCAGAAGGTTGGGTCATTAGGATTTCAAATGTAATGCCAGCCAGTCAGCAGTAACAAGCTTACTTCTATCAGTTCTTAAAGTGAGGAAAGGGATTTAAGCTGGATGTTGCTGCTTGTTGTTCTATAAATCTGGATATGGTTTTAACCAAATTTCATTATTGAAAAATCTAAGCTTTTTAAACAAGAGAAATATCTTCGGCTTGCACTTATTTTAACGCCATCTGAAATGTTTCACGTAACATCTTTCCGCAAACATTTTGCATTCCGTCAGTACGTCACTCAATTTCTGTTTCGTTTGCCAATGTCGATGGTCTTTCCATAACTCCTCGCTTGTCAAATGCTTTCAAGAGCTTTGTTCTGAGCAATGCATTAGATTTGCAAATGGTTGCGGAAATACCGAATTTGCACTGCAGAGTCTTGGGGCCTCCACTCGAAATTCGTTGGAGATTCGGGGGCTGAGCCGGAGTCCTGAGCATTTTGGCCAAATGTGCTCGTGGCCCCGAAAAAAGCAATTTTCGAGAGGTATGTGTGTGTGAGTGGATGGAGAGGGGCGAGCGGTGTTATTCAAGTCAGCAAATAATTCATGCCGCTCTCAATACACACTGAACATATATGTATATATTGCTGCTGGCCAAAAAGAAAGTATGCTTCCTATATATGTATATGTTTTCGTGATTCCTCCGGCTGACGGCAGCATCTGTCGGTTCTCGCCACTCGTCCTCGCTCTCCTGTTGTTGTTTGAATTTGTCCAATTGCGTACGATGTTTATTTGCTGATTTGCCTGTCTTCGAGCGTGCTAAATGTTGCCTTGGCGAAAATAATTTGCCACCATGTGTGGGTGTGGGTGGGTGTTAGCCTTGGCGTAGGTGTTAGCTGAAGGGCCCCCAGAGGCTGGCATCTGTTTGTCTTGAGCAGCTGAGCATTTTTATTTATTTTTTCACACTTTTGCTTACGCGGCGGCGGTAGCACCGTCGTCATCGTCATCGTCCTTTGCCTTTCGTCTCAGCTTCGAGTGCCAAAGTCGTTTATTATTTTCACACAAGCTCGCGAGGGGGTAAAGTGGGTGGAGTCAGGGGCGTACTGATGACGGTTTTCTTGGGGGATTTTAGAGCAGTTTTCATTTATTCGGAGTTCTTTTTTATTACACTGTGGCTTAGTAAACCTATAAATAAGTTATAGTGGGCCTTTGAAATAATAGGAAATGAGCTGGCGATCTTTGTTATTTTGTCAAGAGAAAGAGTACCCATAAAGGAACTTGTATTCCCCTAAAAAAAATCCCCTGATGTACGCCCCTGCACACCCCTGTTGACATACATGTGTCGCCTCATCATCTCATACCTCCTATCCCGTCTCCCGTCTCATCCCACATCTCAGCTCTCACCGCATCGCTTTGGATTCCGCTCACATTTTCCGAGTCTCATATCTGACAAGCTCGCAGTTTTCTTCTTTTGTTTGTTGTTTATGATTTTCCACTTTTTTGCAGCGTGCGTGCGAGTCCTTACACACATTGATGTCAGCTGCATGTTTCCTGAACCGGAACACGTTGTTGCTGAGCTCGGAACGAGCGAACGAGCGAACCCCCAATTACCCTTGGCTGTGCCATCAGGACAAAGTTTTGCCGCCTTTCGCCTAATTTGCCTCTTATTTACTTAGCTCGAGTTTCCTTCCATCTCCGTTGCTGGAATTAATAAAATGCAAGCGAGCAGAGTGTCGTTGCAGGCGTAGCCGCCTCCTGCCTCCTGCTGCCAAGGATAACTCGAGGAATGGCTAATGGAAAATAATCAGAATGTGTGGTTGCACTCGGGATCTGCATGTTAGCCGCCGCCGTCACTGGCACTCGCAGAGCCGGAATAAAATGAAATTCCTGTTTGGCCTGACTATAACCATTCGTCCAACGAGGGTTGCCAATACAGATCTTTCTTCAAGCTTAAATTCGAATATTGTAAATAGAAAACACAACTGGCCTCATTCCTGATACATTCTAGACTCTAGAGCTGATTTTTAAATTATTATTTTGCATGACGATTAAATATAATATGGAAATATGCTGAGAAACCCGAAAGGCAACCCTCGATCTTTGTATATAGCATGAAGGAAATCTTGTGCAATCACAATGGACCCCATCTGAGAGAACCGGCACTCGGGAAAGTCGAGGGAACTCGAAAAACTCGTAAGGCAGAAGGCAGAAGCCAGAAGCCAGAAGCTTGGGGAACTCGTGCGTCGCCTCCTTGTGCAGCTGACACTTTAAAAGGCATTGACAAAGCCACATAAAATCCGGCTTTAAGCGCTGCCAGGCATGTCGAATGGGCCCAGAGTGGGCTCCGCCGCCGAGTGGCATGGAGCACCCTTGGTCCTTATAGCTGGAACAGCCTGCAGCATTTTACATAAATTTCAGCGCTGGCAAACGCCAATTTCAATTGCAATTTCCCATTACCCCGGCGCCGAGTTTCCCGTAGGAATACGAATAAGAAATGGGGACTCTCATCTTTCCAGATCTTTAAATAATATCAATATCAAGTGGAAATATGTATCTCCTGCCTCATTCTTGATACTTTTTATGATTTAAACAGTATATATATTCCTCTTGAAGTGGCTCTTAGATCGAATTATAAGTTAAATGTATTTTTTCTCACCCAGCAAATCGTTAACTCCGGCAAAGGTCATCACCAGCGAGGCCACAAAGAGATCCGCTATGGCCAGGGAGGCCAGGAACAGGTTGCCGATGCGTCGCAGACTGCGCTCCGTGTAGATGGCCAGGCAGACGAGGATGTTGCCGGCCACCGAGAGGAATATCAGCACCGAGAGGAAGATGCCTGCGGCGAGTCCAAGTCAAATGTCACTCCAATCGCGGTCCACGTCCCGACGGGTCATGGGGTATCATAGGTTAAAGCATACTTATGTGGGCAGGCTACAACGAACAGCGAGTATGCGATGGTTGGTGGGTGTAGGGTGGTGGGTGGTGTGTGGGGGCATGTGTGTGCGCAGAAAGTGGTGTTTGTCACATGCAACATGCAGTTTTACGGATAATTGCCGCGCGTGTGTGTGTTGTTGTGACACTGTACATGGTAGATGCAGTGGATGCAGTGGATGCTGTGGGGATGAGGTGGACACTGGTGGTGCTCTCTGCTGGCGTACATTCAACGACATTTACTTTACCAACAACTACAATTGACACAAGTGACAGCGGCTCCGGTTCCTCACCAACTATTGTATCCATTTCGGAGGCGTTTGTCCAGCTGCTCTCATTGTAGAACGATGTCAGCTGCAAGGCAAAGATGGAAGAACTCTTAGAATATTGCAAAATATATGAAATATATGGGGATTCCACAGGAAGAATACATATCAATGTCAGTGTCAGGCCCAGAGAAAAAATATCACTACATTGTATTATTGATTGGTTATTTTATTATAAGGTTGCACGGTTTTTATCTCTTCGATTTAATAAGTTATATTACATTTAAGGTTACAAGCTTGGGCATTTTTTGAAAGCCTGCATAATGAACTAAATATTTATTAATTTACCAAAAGGAATCAAAGAGATCTCTTCACCTTACCCTTTGTGGTAAGACCCCTTCCCTTTGATCTAGAACTAATCTAATTTTTGGAAAGTATTTCACAAATTTAATTAGCTGGCATCTTGCTGGCATCTTTGGTGTTCTCTCTGAACTCCATTTATTATTTCGTCCTGACTCCTGGCTGCTGCCATGCATGAAGTTCTGGCCACACGCACTCACACCCCGAAATAACTATCAATCATTTGTGGCATCTGCGGCCAGAATCCACTTGGCAGGCCTGTTCTGTGGCATTATTCATAATTAAAATTGACAAAATTTTCAAGAAAACTGCCAGGCCTCCTAATGAAATTAATTTGTTTGGCTTAAGCGCCTGCCAGCCGCACCCCCAGCGAATGTCTCTAGATCTCTGTTTGTGGCAACTTTGAGCAGGCATTTGTCTTGCGGTTTCTTTTGCAGACATGTTGGCATTCCGGCGGTTGCCTTTGCTTTAACATAAGCCCAACTATTTACCCGATTGAACCACACAGCCACACATGGAGTACCACATACCAACACGCCCCGTCCTTGAGCTGTGCAAGTGAATTTATTAATTAATAAGGATGGGCAAAATGGACACACGGGCCTGCAGATGGCCGGCCCATTCATTCGGCATCCTTAAAACAATAAAAAGAGCACACCCGAAACCGCTGACAAATGCAATTAATTAATTCAAAAATGAAACTGCCGAAGCAGCATAAATATTTTCACTCGCTCTGGCGCCACTTCGCCACAAACTTTGTTTAATTAAATTTTTGATGGCTGCACATAAGCGGCTTATTAACTTTAAAGTTGTTAATTGTCTGAAATGGAAACAAGTTCTCTTTAATCGCCTCGACTGTGGCTGCAAGTGTACCATTCTTTTGGGCTGAGCGTGCCACGGGGCGTATGCTTAATACCTGGCATAAGCCAGCTAACTTATTTATGTTACAGACATAAATAACAGACATCGGCACGCCGGCCATTAACTAAATTGCGTAAATATTTAACTGGTCGCCGGCAAACTAGCTCACAGCAATAAAAAACTGACTGATGTGCGATTATCCATTCATAAACATGAAACTCGATTGATTGGCCAGCCAGAGCTCTGGGGTTGTCTCCAAATGGAATCGAAATGGACCGTAAACGGGGCAGTAAACAAAATTAATTGAGACTCCTCCGCATTACGATGGACAGTAAAAGACACTTAAGATTATAAAAATTACATCGAAATGCCTCCTCTGACGTGTCAAGTGAATTTTCATTAAAAATCCCCGGCGGCAGCTGCACGGATTCTGGTTCAGTGATGTTGATGTTAATGTTTATGTCCATGTCGCTTCTTTTGGCGCAGTGTCATTAAAAAGCAGTTAACAGCCAGGATGTGGCTGTGGCAGTGGAAGTCGATGTGGAAGTGGCAGTGAGTCAGCGATGTCATAATGAATTCTCAATTTCCCAAAGCCCCGCAAGGAGGTGACCCTTTGCCAGGCGGAAGCACCAACTTTACGCATTAAGAATTAAATAAAAGTAAATGAACAGAAAACAGCTGCTAGCTTTAATTATTTCTGGCATTTACTTTGCTCTCAATTTCATGGGAAATTTTTTTAATTGCTTATTAAATTTGTGCATATAATACTCTCATAAAAATAAAGCCAGATGTGGTTAGATTTTCATAGCATAAGTTTATCACATTTTCCTAACAGTTTTTATTAAGATGGTTCCATAAAAATACAATACTTATTTTCATGATTTCAACATTAAATATATTTTAAAGCGCTTATTACCCAAGTGTCCTTAAACTTTAATTCGTATTTGAATACTTAAAGATAGCAATCTCTTTAAAAAGACTTTGCAATAAACAATTTTAAGAGCTTTCTATTCGATGGCATTCGTTTTATTATCCAGACTGCTCACTTACGCCTTGGCTTAACTCCTTTGGACTGCAGTTCCATCCTGAGAGCCAGAAGCAACCATTTAGATGCTTCTTCACGGAACAGCGCCCAAAGAGAAGGCATAAACAAAGCATCTGCCAAGTGTGTGCTAAAAGAAATTTAAACCCTGGAAAA
>JAEIIG010038149.1:0-10984 GCA_018904695.1 Drosophila parvula | reverse complement strand
CATGGAGAGACAGCCAGCTACTGCATTTAATTGGCAATAAAAGTGGACAACAAATGCTGCTGGACGGCGACAAAGGAAGCCTGGCAGCCTTCCCAGAAAGGAAGAAGGAACAAGGAGGACAGGACAGCCTTTGGTTTTGTTTGCAGAGTTAAATGGGACAATGCGTTGATTAAACGTCAACACACATACACACACGCACACCGGCTAGGCTTAGGTTGGCGAACAACACCAACAACTGGAGGAGGTCCTGCAATAATAAGGCGCAAAACCTGTTGGCAGAATGGCAACAAAAGGCGCAACAACGCCTGCCCACCTGTCCGAATGTCCTGTCTGTCCTTTGTCTGGCCTTCCTTCGGTCCCTCTGTCTCTGTGTGCCTGTCTGCGTGGGCGGAAGTAGTGTGATTTACAAGTGGGGGAAGCGACAAGCCTGAATAATAAGCGAACTCGCACACTTTACTTTACAGTGTCACTCGAGCACTTCCGCCTCGGGCTAAAACAGGACCTGCAAGCCCCAGGATTACATCGACTGGGCACAAGAACACATGATGGGCCCCGGGCACAGTTGGTAATTAAATGCTCTGTACAATTACTAGACCGAAAACATCCTAACAATGGTCCTGGGGGAAAACATAATTTCTATCGTTCCGCTTTCCTTTCACTTCAAAGAGCATTTCTGCTGAAATAATGCGATTCTCTTCTGCCGAACCTGGTATAAATTTGCAATTCGTACACAGAAAATAAAACTACTACAAAGGAATGGAGTGACTCATGTTAAAAGATTATATTTCTTTAAAATATGAGGTTACCTTTACAGTAAATAAACATTCTTAATTAATACCTAAACTCGTCGAATTTAATTAGCATATTTTAACGCGTTAGTTAAAAAATAATGTATATACATTTTTTTAAAAGAGTCCTCAGAATACGAAATATATTTTATTTAAATAGCTAAATATCCTTTATGAAATGTACACTGAACCAATTTAATATTTACCCAGGATGTCCTTTCTTTTCTATTGGTTTTTCGGCCAGTGGCATAATAAATTTTCAATTTCCTTGCACTTTGAACTTTGCCTCGCTCGAGTTTCGAGGCGCATTGAACCCAGAAAACCAACTAAATTCACTGCTTAGCATACATTTAAATTTCCCCAGCAAACAAGCAAGTTCCTACCAAGTCCGGGCAAGATATATATGTATGCACATATAAATCCAGGAACGATAATAGTAGAGAATAGACTGCTGATTTATGCGCTGAGCAAATATTTATTGTTTGCTTTCTGTTAAACTTTCTTGGAAACTTAAACTTTTCGCTCGTGCCTCGTTAGGCAACGAGGAAAGTGTGGAAAAATAAAGGAAATTGCTAGAGAGAGTGAGAGAGAGCGAGAGCGACAGGTCCCAAGGTGACGAGTGATGTGGCAATAGAGCACTTGAGCAGATGCTAACTGCAATGACAATTGCGAAAAGTCTACGTCGGCTATCTGCCATCTGTGGGCCATTGTCGAGCTGTCAATGCCCGCCGACAATTGCAGGTTCCTATGTCCCCTTTCTCCTTCTTGGTTCGCAGGATGATGCAGGACTCTAGGCATCCCAAGGAGCCGTGGAACGGGTCCTGCCGACAGCTGTCAACAAGGCATCTGACTGCTGTGCTAAAGTGTGTGTGTGTTTGCTTCTTTGCGCGCATTGTTGAAATTTCGGCTTAATTAAACGAAGCTGAAAGTCAAGAATTTGCAGCTGCCCAAGGATATGGTGGGGAAGTTCCTTTCACATATGGGGTTTTCCAGCGGATGGTAATGGAAAGGCAGCACAGTTTTCCCTCCTTATAAAAGGAAGGAAGTTACTCCATTATGGGGAAAAATATAACTAAATTAAATTCTTTGCTATATCTTAAAAATTAAAGTGTTTCCTCCTGATATTATTTGTACAGAACAATAAATTAACTTACAGAAGATACTGAAATACATTTTTAGGGCTAAAAAATCTCTTTCTTTATGCTTATTAATTATGTGTGAACAGAAAATCAGTTGAAAATGATTTATTTTCTATGGAAATGCCCATATAAAGTATGTACATATGCCAACTAACACATATGCTAGGTATGTATGTGCCTGCCTGTCAAAACTGATGGCATTTACATTCTGCGAGGACTCGTATTCGTCCTCGTATGTAATGTTCTGGCATTAAATGCAAATGAGCGCCTGATGGCGCGGAAAAGTGTGTGGCATTAAGTAGGGATTTTAGCTCCTCCAGTTGAGCGGCTGCCAAGATGAGCAGCGACCTCAATTATGAATGAACTAATTAGATTCAATGCCTGGCGCCTGATGGATGTATGTAAGTAATATCACAAGTTTTGTTCTGTGCCCCTCGAGCACCGTTTTCACACTTGCGGTGAGAGAGACTCTGGCATTTTTCGGACTTGTCGGAGTCTCTGCCGACGCCTCCAACCTCAAGCCAGACAGACACAAGCTCCTGTCGAATTTGTCGACGGATAAATAATTAAAATAGCCCGGAGATGGCAGCAGGGAGTGGACTATGGCTAGTCCTGTCCTTGGCCACTTGCTGCGGCAAATTGCTATTAAAAATTCATTTTATTTGGGTCGTGTGCCACATCCTGGGGAAATTCTTTTAGTTGATTGCTTTCTCGCATCGCTACTTTATTAAAGATCGTTAAGCCATTAATTACAAGTGGACTTTCGGCATTTAAGCCGATGAAAAATGGAGCTAGGGAATTATTATAAGGGTATCTATTTTTGGGATCTAACAAATATACCAATATAATTCAAGGTGTAGTGAGGCATCAGAATGAGGACTAATAAGGCAGATCCCTCTCTACACCATATTTGGTATGCTAATTAGCAAAGTCCTCTATGTATTTGTCTCCAATTCTCCGGAGTGACGCTGGGTGTGTTGTCTTGGGCGGAAAATCAAATGTGGCGACTCCTGTTTGCCTTATCCTTGCTGCTCCATTGCCTGCCAATTTTCGACAGGGGAACCCGAACCGGCGGTTGTTTGTTTTGGCAGCAGATTGCCATGTTGACTTGCCTCCGGCTCGGACTGTCAACGTTGGTATAATTAGCTGCAACAGGAGATGATGGCAGGCGGAGTGGAAGTGGGCCTGCGGAGTCTCTTAAGCTGATTGTAAATGCAGTCGCCATCACTCACTCCTGATGCTCTCCTCGTTAATATCCATGGTGGTGGCTCACTCCTCCTTCCATGCTTTCATAGGTGCATCGATTTTCTACTTTTTACGTTTTCCCCTCTTACTTTTTTTGAGATTTTCCCCTGAAAAACTTGGCAAGTGAACGATGTCACTGGGTTGTGTGCTCAGAACACACACATCCCGTTAATTCGCACAAGTGTCGTCGGCACACAAACACTCTGCCAGACACACACATACATATGCCAAAAGAGAGTGTAAATACAGATACATCAATGCAACTACTGCACTTGTTTCAATTGAAATCGCTACAAAAAATGGCAGCGAGAATAAGAGTGAAGTGTGGCAGAAGTTCCCAGCAAAGGCACTAGCACTGGCACAGTGGTTCCATTGACACAAGGATTCTATATGCCACCCCCTCTCTAAGAAGACGAAACATATTCAGTTACAAGCTGAGACTATTCTCAATTTCTGCACAATAAGATTGAAATGCTGTTTCGGAGTGGCACGGAATCCTGTAATATCTGCAAGTGTTACAGGAAAATCTAAAGGGACCTTCAGCTTAATCATACAAAACCCACCAATTATGAATATATATATTATCTTTTCCTTGAAATCATCTATGTTATATGAACTATAGCAATAAAATATTTAAATATTTTGTCTACACAAAACTGAGTGTATTTTGCCTAGTTTTTCCCAGTGCCTTGGCTGAGGAAAGCTCAGATGCCGGAGCAATAAAAATGTAGTCAGTCGATTATCTTGATTGTGTTTTGGCAATAGCTGGCAAACTTGCACACTCGGCGCGGATGATTGACATGACCCCAGGACAGGACAGGACAGGACCTGCTACAAAACGAGTAGGTATATGGTTGTGGCCCCATTAAATTGACTTGTCACGAGTAATCGCTGTGCACTTTTGTGTCATTGCCGCCGAGTCACTGATATGCCAAGGGCTCAGCTCGGGCTACATCCATCCATAAAAAATGGCTGGGAAAAGGACAAAAAGGACCAAGACTAGCAGCCAGCACTAGGGCATAAAAACAGGGTTTATGGTCAATCAGCAGCGGGTGGCCCTTTTGATGAATTCGAATCCAAAGCCGCATCCGAATCCGAAACCCTTTGACTGCCCATCGAGAATCCTTAGCCCCATTCACCTGGCCGTAAAATGAAGGGGAGTAAAAACCAAATGCAGACAGCATAAAAATCAGGAAAACCCAGCTATTTTCATTTACTTTTCTCCCATTTTTTACCTTTTCCCCGCTTTATTTTTCCCCTTGCAATTAAATGGCCAACACCTAGACAAACACATTGTGGCTGCTGTGGCCAAAGATTAATGTGGAATGTCGGTATGCAGGTATATGTCCCTCTGGGCTTGCGGTTTCTATATACACATATACTCCCTTATTCGCGACCCGAATCCAGGTCATTTGTACTGCGGCCAGACCCCTGATTATGGCAGCCAGCTGTCACACACATTTAATTAGGCGAAATTGCTGACATTTATCCTGCGTGTTGGCGCTTTCCTCTCTGCCAGTTTTTGTGTTATTTTCTAATTGAAAATTGCAGAGCAAGGAAACTTAGATTCTCGTTGAATCTAAGTAGTCTAAAATACTTCTCACACATAATACTTGTGGCATTTTTTCGCCAAATAGGTAAACCTAACAAAAGGCATTTTAATTACAGCCTTTGCTTAATATATTACTTACACTTGAGACCATAAATACTTTCGAAACAAAGTTGTTTCAGAAAGTGCAGCACATACACTTAAAAGATATATTTTTTAAGGGTCAAGTTCAAGAAATCGTTGTTTAAAATCTTTAATAATACAATGTATTACATTTACTAAGTTTACTAAGTTGAATTTACTTTAGGTATTTAATATAAATTATTGAAGTTATTTTTTTAGATTTTAATAGCACTTAGCACCCTAATAAATACAAAGGTATAAGTCCCTTGCCTAAAACTCTATTCCTCTATTATTATACAAAAAAAAACGTTAATTTAAAAGTTACCAGACATTTCTAAGATTCTTAACTTAAGCAATAATTCTCCTATCGTAGAATTTTTAATATTAGTTGAAGATAGCTTGTTTCTTTTTACTCAAATACTTTTAAAACAAACTTTCGCAGCAATTGTTTGCTTGGTTTGTATTATTTAAGGATATATATGTGTCAAGAACTTGATATCTTCATGTACAAATACTTGTGAAACAAAGTTAGCCATGAGAAATTGTTGCATATATGTACATATCGGTTTCCCCCCGGGGGGAGAAAGCGAGAAATGGCTTCTGGTTTCAGTTAAATGAATTGTTTGGCTTAGTGCCCCTGCTCCCGCCGCCGCCGCCGCAAACCATTACATTCGGCCTGATAGGCCCGATTTCAATTGGTCGGGCCACAGAGCTATCGATAGCTATCGGGCTGCGCCCTATTACGCCCCTCGTTGTCCACTGATTTGGACAAATTGCTGGCGGAAATTTGCACAAATTCCAAAAGGATATCTGGCCAAGGGCGTGTGCGTGTGTGTGTGCCGCGGAACAACAATAGAGGCGATTTGCTCAATGGAAAGCGCAATCCCGTAGTCCGCAATCCGCAGCAATAACAAATAATGCTATTAATATTTTATTATTATTGCTATGCAAAGTCTGCGAACAATGGCAAAGTTTTTCCATGCGGCGGCTTACGGGGCAATAGAAAATGCGGAATTCAATCCAAGAACGCGACAGCACAATGGATCTCTCTCTCCCTCGCTCTCGCTAGTCACGAAAAGAACGAACATAAACCAACCATTTTTTTTTTATGCATGCACATTTTCTGTGTGGACGCGAGCTGCAAGATTTGTCGAGTGCAGATTAATAATTCAATTAGATTGCACAGCACGGCGTATGCGTGATGCATTATGCAAATGCGGCAGGAGGGTGGGAGAAAGAATAAGACCCCCATCCCCCGAAAAACAATTTGTTGCTGACATACACACACACACACACACACACCGCGAAGACCGAGGACAAATGTCAGTGTCAAGTTGCGGTTAGCTCACAGCAATTGAGCCCCCGTCTCAAGTTGTCTTTATCAACTAAGTGGCTGCGGTGAAAATGGATTCGGATCGGATCTAAGACTTAAGTTCTCATAACTTCACTGAACTTGCTAATACATATTAATGAATAATAAGCCAACAATTATTAGGAACGCCTTACGGTAGTGTAAAAAAAGATGGAAAGTTCAAGTTAAATATAAAAAAAAAGCTTAATCTTTCTGCAGGTTATTAAAATATATTTCATTTTCACGCTGATAAGACTTAGAATCCATTCTTATGTCACCTATTTAAAACATATTATTACAACATATCATTAAAACATAACATATTTTAAAATATAACCAGTTTTTTACAAAAACTCAAGTTTACTCAAAGTTTACTCAAGTTTACTGAATTTATTATCAAACATTTTGCTCCTTTGAGCCGGATCGACCAACTAAATTGCATTATGTTTATATCCTAAATGACTTCCATGTATGCACCACAATTTTATTTAAATGTTTTTTATTTGTTATTTCTTTTAAGGAAATATAAAATGTAAATGTAAAAGCAAAAGTATCGATTTCAATGCTTAGCATAGCAGCTAGAAAAAAGCCCAACAGGCCAAGAATAGCCGCACGGAATGCTGCACCCAGAATGACTCTTTTTAACAGAAATTAAATGGTAATTTACCTAAGAAACTTGACTTTATATTATTGGACGCATTTTATTGAAATATATTATTTATATAATATCGATTATATCGATACTGTGTATCGATATACACTCAAATTTTATTCCCTAAATAAATCCCATTGCCGCATGTTAAACTGGCAATTAGCCAAGTTTGATAGATGGAAGGACTCTCAAATTGACCCAATTACGTTAGCGTTAGCTGGGGGCTGGGTAAATCACAGTAAATGCCGTCACTCAACTGTTTATAAATTAGTTGAAAATCTATTTATGTGGAAAATGTGCGGAGCATAAACATGTTGACAACGTGATCCTGCGATAAATGTCGGTTGCCCCACCTCCTCATGCTCCTCGTTTGCCAACTTACGTGATACTCATTATTTACATTCGATTGAAAGTTAAACGTGCGAACAGATGAGCACAACTTTGTCGTTTCGCAAACACACACACACACAACAAGTATTTAGATCTATATCTCATACCCACCACACACACACGCGTATCCTCATATCCTTTGCTGCTGCCACACCAAGCACGTAAATTGCTCGTTCTCTACCCCGGAAAAAAAATACAACAAAAATAAAAATGAGGAGGTGAAAAAAGGGATAAACTTTTGGTTTTTTGGTATACATCCTTTACGTTGGAGTTGCCTGGCAGGACGCTTTTGAAAACTGGATTATGCATCGATGAAGGTGCGTGGCGCGTGAGAGTTCTAGCCAACTTTCCCCATGTGCTGGCTGCCTGCTAATGAGGCTCACATTCATTTTCATTTACCAGCTGAAATAAATTAAAAGGAATGCCTGCGCCGGAAACTTTGCCAACGAACTGCCAACCTTTTGTTATAATTTAAACTTTGTATTAAATAATATAAATGCGAGTGTGATGTGTGATAATTGTGTGTGTTAATCACTTCGGCTCAGACCAGAGGGAAAGTTTTAGAGCCATCGCTTTGGCTTTAATAGATCATGATGGCAGGCAGCTGGCTCAGCCTTTGCCTTTGTCTTTGCCTCTGCCTTTGTCTTGACAATTCATTAGGCACAATCTGACGCTGGATTGCGTATACGCCCCATAAACCAGCGGAGCCAGGACGACAATGTTCGGGAAATATGCCAGCACGTAATAAAAATGGCATGTTCATAAAGGCCAAGCCAGGCCAGGGCAAGCCATCGTTATTACCCGATCGGAGGCACAGACATTGTAAATTATAGTGCCCGGGAAATGTCTACCTGAAGTCACACGGCAAGAAACAAGTCCTAAGCCAAATCGGTAGTGAGAGGCAGACAGAAAATATCCTGTACTGAGACATTTTTCTGAAAGCCAACTAAGCGTTATTAAAAAAGGAAGTCTGACATCGAATCACATCAAGTAATTCATTTGGAAAATAACAATAAAAACGATGTATGATGATTTATTATTTTTCTGTGCCCCATATTTGAGGAAAGTTTAAATTAATAAACAAATACTAACAACACATTGTCCAAGGTAGGCAGATAAATAAATAAAATAAAATCGATGCAGAACCTATTTGGTTTGTTAATTCAAAAAAGGATATTTTGAAATGGAATGTCAAGCCAGTTGAAACTGTGCTCTGTACTTTGAAATTGTCAATAAAGTTCCATATAAAAATATGAATCCGATTAATTTCCCAAGTTATTTTGTATGAAAACTAATTTAAACTAACATAGAATTAAAAGAAAAAATACTCAAATAATATTTTCTTAAATAGCAGAGCTTACACCATCAGATCTTTTCGACACTTTTAATGCTCGTATTTTAATGCCTGATTTAATTCCATTCCCTATATATCTTTTCCCTGAGTGCAACGTATTTTACGAGCTGCGCATCGGACATAAAGCCAAAGCCAAAGCCCAATGAAAGCCTCGTTGGCAGCCACATAAATACAATCGACCCACCGAGTCCGCATCCACTCACCGTTGTGCCATCATAGCCATTCGTCAGCAGTTGAATGTCGATTTCAATGTCCAGATTGTCCACTTTGGCGGTGGTCAGCTGCAGCGGTAGGTGATCGGCGTCCAGCAGCGTGGCATTTGAATGAACGGAGAAGAGGTGGCTTCCGTTCACGGACCCGTTCCCGCTGCCGATCCCGATGATGATGCTGCTGCTGCTGCTGGTGCTGGGAGTGGTGGTGCTGGAGGAGTTGCTGCCGCCGAGGAGCGGGCTGGCCACCACGGACACCACTCCCGCACTGGCGGCTGTCAGGGCGAGGGCAGCTATCGCCCTCATTGCGTTCGTCATGGGTAATGGGAATGGGTGGAATGGGTTGGGTTGGGTTGGGGATTCCTGGTCGAGAGGAGGTGCTGGGATGGGTCTCGTCGCCCCTTGGACTGCTGCCTGTGGTGTGATATGTGCGATTCTCAGCGATGGAGAATTAGCATTTCGCTAATAGACTGGGGGAGTGTCTCCCTAGGACTCGAGGACTCGCTTCCTCCCGAGCTAAAGTCATGTCCAGCCATCAAAATGGCCAAGTCACTGGTTACTTCACTTTGGATTCTTCGTGGTTTTTCGCATCCGTTTCACACTCGGCACTCACTCACGCACACACGCTCGCTTCTCCGTTCTCGACGAGAACTCTCGATCGGCACACTGGACACTCTCGGACTGGCTTATCGGGTGGGCTCCAAGCCAGTGTCTGACTAAGGGTTTCTGGCTTAAAGAGTTGCCCAGTTGCTGCCGCCGCTTGCCGAACCGTGCGAACTGAAGGCTGAACGTCGACTGTCCGGACACGCACGAGTGCCGTCGGCCCACAAACCATTCGTCGCTCAAGCCGGACCCGGAGCCGTAGCCGTATCCGGAGCCGGAGCCGAGCATCCATTCAACAGGATGCCGAGTTAAGCAGGCGGAATATGTGCGCCGCGCAACTCGGAGAGCGCCAGAGAACCGGAATGAGCGGCAATCACCTGTTGTTCCACCGACGCGTTTCTATAGCGTCAAGTGTTTTCAGCGCGACTTTAAACGTTTGCTGTTTCTAGGAGGCAAGCGTTTTCAGCGCGACTTTAAACGCTTGCCTTGTTACGGTGGGTAAAAATTCTGATTTTACGTCAAATTCGAAATTGAAGAGTGGAATTTAGGATTTCTGTACTTGTTAACTATTGAAATGTTTCACCTTTCATTAACCTCAAAGGGTGTACGATTTATTGCAACATTTTCACAGATTAGGTTTTTATGTATTATAATTTACCATCGTGTGGGATTTAAAGTATTTTGGTAATTAAAAAATAATAAATAAATAATCCCACAACTTATATATTTTTCTTTCATGTGCATTATTAGCGAAAAGAGACGACATCAGCGGCTGAGAAAAATGGAACTGCCTCAACTGCATGCAAATGGCGTGCAATTGCTTTGACAAATTACCGCTGAGAACAGTACGAGCTGCAGTCCGAGGCAATCTTTCAATTGCGATACCCGGGACACAGCGAGATAGTCGCCAGTCGATAAATTTAGCAAAAACAATGGCACAGGCAGAAAGCATTCTAGATCAGAGCCAGCAGACAAGTAGATCCAGCCGTGACTAGAGTCAGCCCCACAATAGTATGTATATAAATTTTAAATGGAATATACGATCGAATAAATTGGAAACATATCCAAAAATTACATTTAATTAAATTATTTAAAATTTGGTATATGTCTATTTTGGCACTGTTTTCTAGTCATCTATCCTATAAATCCTTAGAACCACATGGTCCTAAGCAGCCAGTCGATGTGCTTGGCCACATCCGTGTATATGACGGGCTTGGTAAGATCACACCCCTTGCTCGTCCGCTGTCCAGAGGAGACCACTCCGCGCAGCATCCAGATGTCCTGCTCCTCCAGCATGAGGCCTCCGCCTGAGTCGCCGCTGCAGGGACCAGACGCCTTGGCGTTGCTGGCGCAGATGGTGTTCGAGGTGACGTAGCGAACGTTCTCGAAGCTGAGGTTGCCACGGCACTCCGTCTGCGTGATGATGTCCGTGCTCGTCATCTTGGCCAGCCGCGTGTTCTTGTTGCCGTGCTCGTCCTCGCCCCAGCCTGCCACGTAGGATTTATGGCCGGAGGGCAGGTCCAGCAGGTAGTTCTCGTTCCACAAACAAATGGGCTTGATGTAGTCGGTAAATCTGAAAGG
>JAEIIG010038148.1:0-65410 GCA_018904695.1 Drosophila parvula | reverse complement strand
ACTCTCTGATAAATTCAATCAGATTTTGTATGCTGAACAAAAAGGTCTAGAATTTGTAGTTGCAAAATTCTCTGTTATTTTTTTTAGTTCTCAGTTCTCATCACAATTGGTATTCGAAAACAAAAACCTTTTTTATTATTCAAAGTCAGCAAAATTAAATCAGTTTTCTACACTTCTTGTAAGTTGAGTACGCAAAATGTCCAAATTACAGAGATTTTGTAATCACGATTCGAAAAAACCTTTGGAGAAAGACTCCAACTTAGAAGAGCAAGAAAGCCAGCACAATAGTAGCGGAGTTTCCGGTATGTACATAATACCGTCGGGAATCCTTGGTAAAATATTAATATCCAAATCAATTCGTAGACTCCGAACGAGCTAAAGACACGGGGATTCGCGAGCTGAGTTCCATTGATAGCAGATTCACGATCAGAACACGCTCATCTTCGCTGCCATCCCGCTCCCATTGTGCCGCTCCCATTTCGCCGACGTCCGCGTCTTTTACCAACTGTGCAACGCAGAGCGGCGTAGTCAAGCCGACGATGTGTGAACTAATGTCGAAGTTGAGAGAACTCCTACATTATAAAGATCCCGAAATTCGGGAACACATCGAATGCTGTAATGTTTCGGTGAAATCCATGCCAGAGACATGCTGCAATAAAAAGTGGAATTCTAAGACCGCGACTGGCGTGGGCTTCTCCGTCAAACTGCGCGACTCGCAGCGCATAAAAGGTGGAAGCGACGCACTAAAGCATGGGATGTACTATCGCTCTCGTAATACTTCCACTTCACCAGTTCGACAACAAAAGGATGTCCACGTGAAGCCGGAGAGTGCTGCCAGTAATCAAACCAAATTTGTAAGAGGCTTCCAGAAACATGTCGAGAGGATCCAGAAGGCAGTTTATAAGGGTAGTCTCAACTGGGATTACTGAGCCCACATCTTCAGAGCTCCAAAGACGTTTAAAATGCAATTTTTTCGAAAGAAATAATAAATTGTTCCAGCAAGATTTCTAAATAACCCTAATAACCATTCGATTTTTGTTCAAGTTATTCATTAAATTAAAGCGAGCGAAAGATCTGGCTTTCTGTACAAAACACTTGAAATGTTTACCTTTTTTCTATAGATTTCAGCAAGGGTTAGCATACCTTTCCAATAACATAATTTAAAGGAACCCCCGATTACAGTCAGAAATGCCAGAGAAACATGTTTTATGATTTAAAAGTGATTTTTGTTGGCGTTTATTTATTACATAGAAGATATCGATTTTGCGTTTGTTGTTTTGTTTTGTTTTGTAAACATGCCCGTTTACATATTTATTATATTTATGCGTTTCATACGTTTCGTGTTTAACATTTTTTTTTTTTGGGACCTTTGGGGTGAGGGATTTTGGAGTTTGATTTCCAGATGGGGACGGGGTATGGGTATACATATGTAGTAAATAAGATAGGTAAATTGATTACAATTTATGTTTCTCCATTAGTTTTTACCTCTGTCTCCGAATCTGGTTTATTACGGAGAGAGGAGAGGTGCAAATATGCATTAAATTGCATATACATTATATATATATATATACATATATAAATGTATATATATCAATTTGTTATAATTAATATAATATTGTGTGTGTTGTGTGTGTGTGTGTGTGTGCTAACTTAAGCTTAAGCCGCAAACATTTATTGAAACTCGTTTGCTTAGCTTCTCCTTCTTCTCTTTCCGTTTACATTTTGCATTAACATTACTGTTTGCTTCTTCATCATTTTCTTGATCATCACCAACGCCTGATTCTGACTCCACCATTGCATTTGTGTTAGGGATCTATGGTAATATGTATTAGAAATTATTCAAATGGTTCGCTTGTAATATATTTGATGTTAGGTCTCTAAATGCACTCTCGTTCGAAATGGCTAAGAATTTGCATTTTTCCCCTTGAATTCATGTAACGTTTTTGCTAAAATTTGCATTGATCAACACAACAAATGAAAATCAAGAAAAGTTCTCATGTTTTTCTCCTCCTCCTCCTCCTCATCCTTATCTTCCTTTTCAAATCAATAAAATACGTGTGTGTGTGTGTGTGTGTTTCAAGTGAGGTTAGGTTCGTTTAAAAACTACCTTGGATAAATTGTTGGCTTGCTTTCCTTTTTTGATTGAATTTGTATTATTTGGGACTTAGTGGGGAGTAGGGAATTTGGGGTTAGGGGTGGTGCCCGCCCCTCGAGATTTGCATTTATCGAATTGCTATCGAAATACAAGTAAGTATGTAAGTAAATGACAATAAAACATTCTCCGTCTTTCTATCGTCATAAGGTTTCTAACGTGTTTCGTTACGCAGCTGTTATCACAATGGGTTTTGGTTTAAACTTCTCTTTTTACTTTTAGGTTTAAGTTCCTTCTGCTCCTTGATTTGCGGCCGAATACAAATTTAGCTTATAACTTACGATCTGTGGCTGCTGCGTCTTAATAATTTGTTCTAACGTTTTGTTTTCTTCTTTTTTATTTACTTCAACCTTCTCTTTTTTTTTGCCGGTTGATATCAATATCGGACCTCAAAAGCCGCTCCTAACTTTGGCGCTTAAAAGTATGCTTGTTTGTAGGTTTTGTATGTAAATATGTTTGCTTCATTTCGCTTGTGTGTTTGTAACATCATACAAGAAGTGTGTACTTGTGTGTGGCGTGTGTGTAAGTTGGAGTGCGTGGGTGTCGGTGTGGATGGGGGTTGTGTCCATGTGTTCGTTTTTCTTTGCATTTTTGGCACTTTTGCGAAGCGCACTGTAAAGGTAAATGCAATTCACTTTATCGCCTATGACATATGTACATACATTACATATCTGTACAATGTATGTATGTATATATTTTAATTTACAAACGAAAGGCTTAAAACAAAAAACAAAAAAAAAAGTTGAACAAAGGAAGAAGGCAAACTAAAACTAAACCAAAAACTAGTTTGTGTGTTGTGTTATGTGTGTGGGTGTCCTTTTTGGATCTTGAACACAAAAGAAAATAAAACAAAAAAACAGCTATACAAACTATCGAATTAACGGCACTTATTTGCGTGTTCCATTTCATTTTTGTGGGAGCCTCACGTGTTACTTTATTGTTTCTACTTCAAAACAATTGAATTCACTTTGTTTTTGGCTTTAGTCTTTCGTTTTTCCTTATTTGGTTAGCATTTTTTCAAAAGTTGCATTTCTATACTTTCAAAAATATATATGTATGTCTATGCGAATTTCTATCGATTTAAATCTATCGTTTAAGAAGAGCCACTGAGACTTGGAGACTGCGAGACATGGGAAGCTACATATATATATATATATATCGATATATATATATAACGGGACTGAGAGACAGAGAGGGAGAAAGCGATCGATCAGGACTTAAACAAAGGATTTTCTTTAAAATGGGAAAAAACCACAAATAGCGATCGCTTCCCCATCTCTTTTTTTTGGGCTTTCGGTTTTCAGTTACTCTTAAATTTTTATCAGTTTCAACTTCTTTTGCTCTTTTTTTTTCGTTATTTTCTTTGTTTTATTTTGGTTTCGTGTGTTTCCCGTGTTTTTTTCTTTTTTTTTTTGTTTGTTTGTTGTTTGATTTGTTTGTTTCGCAGTGTGTTTGTGTACACAACTTATAGATAAATACAAATACAAATATCGCGCACTATAGTTTTATTTCTTCAAAAAAGAATGTATGCCTCAAGTCATCCATAATACATATATTGTAGCCATCAGACATTGTCTATATAAGCGACAACGACAACGACAATAATACAAATACATAACATATATTCATATTCCTCTTCTGATTCAGACACTGATTCAGATCCAGATGCAGTTTGAGTTTGCCTCTGCTTCAGTTTCAGTTTCAGTTTTTGGCTTGGCCGTCTTCGGGGCCACTGCTTTACTTCATTTAAATTGGTTATTTATTAGTACTTTTGTATTTTCGTTTGTTTATATAAGTCTATCACATCATCACAATTCGGTTGCATCGAAATCATAATTAAAAAGTACGAAAAATAAAAATTATCAGAACCTTACACCCTTCGCTCACGTCAGATAGACAATTCAATTCCATAAAAAAAAATTCAGTATGTTGTTGACCCTCTAGGAGGAGATTTAAAGGCGGAGGAATTGACAACACCCACGACCCCAAAAAATACTGCAAGGATTGCTTATAAACTGTGTTTTCCAAGTCACCTAATGTGGCGCCCAAAAGTGTTGTCAAAACTGTTGCAACTCTAAAAAAAAAAATCCACAATCGGAGGTGTTACGAAAATCACTACGATTTTAAAATTCCTTCAAGTGCTGTCAGAAAAATTTGCACAAATTTTTACAAAGTAAAAAAAAGTTGCTTATTGATACCTCAATCTTTTTACTGTATACTTTTCGACACCTTTTTATGTGATTTCAAAACCATTGTGATTTCTGTGGCAGCCCTGAATAAATTTGTCGCCCAATCGCATATTTTTACGGTCCTATTGAACTTATTTAAACTTAAAATGGTCTTTTCCACGACATCCTTATTTCTGTTTAACTTCTTCTCCTACTTCTGTTATATAAATATCGAAATAGTCTCCCCATCGACCCTCCCCCCCCCAATAATTGGTTTAATTCGCTTCAAAGAGATCCTTGTGTTGACGATATACATATATAAATATCCCCTTAGTTTTCATTTTGATATTTGCTAAGAGGAAACGTTTGGTACGTTAAAAACTAATCAAATAAAATGAAAGAACGAATTTGTAGAAATTCCCTTCTTCACTACCCAGTGTTCTTTTTCTTCGGCTAACAAATATATATATAAATATAATCTACATTATTTTCATCTATTTGCTTTGTGTGTGTTTTACTTCTCGTGTTTTCCTCTCTGTAGAATTCCGTCACCTATTAACGAAGATTCCGATACCGATACCGATTTCGATTTCGATTCGAATCGGGCTCGGCTTTTCTTTGTACTGCTTAAGGACAACGCGAACAGTGTGCCATGTCTCCTTGCTCTGCTAGGCATTGGCTTGGCTTGGTTTGAACAGACAGACAAGGTCGACACGTCTCTGCAATCAACAATGGATTTAACGGCTAACTATATACTCCATAACTGTGGAGCTGCCAATTGAGTAATGTTACCACTACGCCTACTGCTGCTGAACTCTCTGAACGGCCAAAGGGTAATAATAATAAACAAAAGGAATATAGGAAATTAAAAAATAATCTATGCGGAAATTGGGAAAGAGCTTTTCTTCTTATTTTTTGTTTTTGTTTGGAATAGTCAGAAGTATGCATTATGTTTGCTGTATTATTATTATCATTATTTTCGTGTGGCATTTGATTGGCATTCGTTCGTTCTTATTCTTCTTCCCTTCTGTGTGTTCTTCTGCTTCGACTCTTCTCCTCATTTCGATTCTTTTTATGGATGAATGTGGCGTCTTTTCTTTTTCTTCACTTTCTTGAAATCTTCGATGTTTGCTTTTTTTTGTCTTCTTTTTTCTTTATAATTGTTTTGACTGATTCTGCAATCTTTGTTCTTTGGTCAATTCTCGTTGAACTTGGAATATTTGAAATTGTAATTGTTATTTACTATATATATTTCTTGTTTTCAAGTATTTGCATAGAACTTTTGAAAAAACCTCCTTTTCTTTATAATTTATACGAATGTTGTGTTTCAAGGGTAAAGAGGGTAGAGCTGGAAAAAGAGTCGAAGTTTTTTAGTACGCAAAAATCGATTTAAAATCGATAAACATCGATGCTCTTCCTGCTCTAGTCTAGAGGTTCAGGGGACCTATTATTATACTTAACAAAATGGGGTTTTTTTCGCTTCAATCTCCATTAAATCAAGCTCGAATTTGCATATATTCATAAAAATGGGAAATTAAATGATAAATCGTTAAAATGTGTATGTATGTGTGTGTGTGTGTGTGTAGTGTGTGTTCTTAGTGCTTCGTGTTTGTGGTGTGTTGTCTGGTTATCATCGATTGTTTGTCAGTTAGTTTTTTTACATACTTCCTACCAAAGCAGCGCTGCCCTTCCTCAAAAAATGATCTCCTATTTTGTTGTATTTCGTGTGTTTTGCGCAAAATGCCAAAAAAAAAAATAAATATATACATATACATGTATATATATATATGTAAATATAGGTAGATGTATTATTATGATCAGCCGCTTGAAATTTAAATTGTGTGTGTTGGAATTTCGTTAATGAGCTTCAATTTTCCCTTTGTTGTAATTGTTTGTTGCAAATTTGTCGCCTTTTTGGATATACATATGTAGTAATATTACAAAAAAAAAAAAATAGACTTGTATGCATATATATTTGGATGTGTGTGTTGTTATTATAAGCAAACCGTTCTTTTTATACCAACCAAGTTAGTGCAAAGGGCTTCTTCTTCCAGCTTCAAATCCCCTATTTTCTCTTTATCTTTTTCGTTTTCGTTATCTTTTTCTTGTTCTTTTTTCTTTCCAATTTGTTGTTTTAACAATTTTTAAATATGTTGTTGTGTGTAATGTTTAGGGTATCGTGTATTGGCTAATACACTTGAATATCACTTAATTAACAATGCGTGTCTGTTTGTTAACAAAATGTATATAGCTCTCATTTCGAAAACTTGTAAATTATAGTAGACCATTCACATTTTTCTTATAGTCATTTGAAGAGAACATGCAACACGTGTCAGGGTGTGGGTGTGTGTGTGTGTTTGAAAAAGCTTAAAAACTAGATTCAATTTTCATTTTCGAGTTGTTCTTGGTTGTGTTTGGTGTGTGTTTTACCTCATTGAGGCCAAAGTGGGCTCTACGGGCTTCGATTCCGACGTTCCCGATCCGGATCCGTGGCAATAATGGCTGTGTGCAACGATAAAGCAGATATTTATACATAATCAACATGGACTTTCAAGGGACTAACCAAAGACAATACAAGCTTCAAGATAAGTAACGCTATATGATTTTTTCGTGCTGGCTCTAAAGCTTAGAGCTGGGAAAATATCGATGTTTAAATATGATATAATATATCGAAAATTTCGATATTTATCCTTGAAATTTTGTTTAGAAGCAAGAGAGAGCACTTGTACGCTTACAGCTACCATCAACTGCATATGGGCACACGTATGCTCAATCACTCCAGATATTTATGGTAGTTACTTATCTTGACGATTTAAAAAGTCTTTGGACTAAGATTAGAAGTGGACTTGTGACACTCACCGCTTGATGTCGATGTTTGGCGGCCGCTTTTGCCCAAAGAACAGCAGTAACAGTAAATGAAAGGATTCTGTGGTTAAATCTAAGGTAAAGTAAGGTGTTGGTAATGCGCCGCGAGGGAACACAACAAAGGGGATAGTGCTAATAGTAGTAGCAGCGAATCGTGAAAGCAAGCACACATAAGAAATAAAAAGGAAAAACAAAGTGTTACTGTTCGCTCTTTTATGTTTGCAAAATGATCTCCTCCTGATCTGGTTATTTTCTTTCTCAAATTATGCATTCTTTTGCAGTGGCTGTATGTGGTGTTATGTGTGTGTATATTATTGTTTGTCCATGTCGTCCTCATCGTCGGCCATCGTTAACACCGTTGTCGTCGTTGCCGTTGCCGCCTTAGTGCTGTCCCGCCTGCTCGGGCCCGGGACCGGGTCCAGCCGTGACCTGGGTAAACTGGTGATGCTGTGCGGTGTAGTAGGTGGCCGGCATGCTAAACTGATTGGCATACGGATTAGTGCCTGGCGCCCCCGCTGTGGTCAGTACACCGGTCGCATCGTACATGTAGGCGGCGCCCGGCGGCGGTGCCGGGGCGACAGCTGCAGCTCGGGCGGCGGCAGCTGCTACGGCCGCAATCGGTGGCGAGTTAGCGGGTGTGTAGTGGACCAATGGTGTTGTCACCGCAGTCTCCTTGGACGGCTTGGGCTGTTGCTGTTGCTGCTGCGCCAATTGCTGTGCCAATTGTTGCTGCTGCTGCTGCTGTTGCGGCGAATAGTGCTGCACGCCTGGCTGCTGGTAGTCGCGTTTCGGCAGCTGTTGGAAGCGGGGCGGCATGCCGCCAGCTCCGGCGCCCTGAGGCACAAATTGACCACGTCCACGATAGGTTTGCGGCATATACTGGCCGCCCTGCTGGTGTGCCATGTGCGGCTGGGCAGCTCCGGCGGATCCAGCTCCACCACCACCACCATTACCGCCACCACCCTGATGGCCCATTATGGCTCGAGGTCCGCCATTGTTAAAGGGTGCCCGCGGGCGATAGGTGTTGCCATTGCGCTGCTGCTGTGCGCCGCCGCTGCTGCTGCCATCCTGTCCCATTTGGTTCATGCGGTTCCAATTGCCGCCGATACTGCCAGCTCCATTCTGCTGATAGCTATTGCCGCCAGCGGCATACTGTGGATAGCCACTGCCGCCGCTGCCGGCGGGTGGTCCTCCGCGACTGTTATTGTAGCCGCCGCCGTTGCCGCCCGCTTGATAGTTGAGTGGATTGCCGGTGCGCTGTTGATACACGCCTGGATTGCGATCACCGCTGCCATTGTTATTCCAGCGCTTGTTGCCCCGGTATCCGCCCGAGCTGGGCATTGAGCGTGCGAGGTCCAGGAGCGATTGCGACGGCTGTTGGCCGGCCTCCTCCAGCACCGAGATCAGTTCACGCGCCTGCTTGGCATTGTCGGGCGTGAAGAAGGTATAGGCGGTGCCTAGCTGCTGGCAGCGTCCCGTGCGTCCGATGCGGTGTACATAGTTCTCGGATGAGTTGGGATAATCGTAGTTAATCACATACTGCAAGTCCTCCACATCCAGGCCGCGCGAGGCCACATCAGTGGCAATCAAAATATTGGACTTGCCGTTGCGGAAGTCCTTCAGCACCGAGTCACGCTCGTTCTGGTTCTTGTCGCCGTGAATGGAGGTGGCGGTGTAGCCCTCGGTGCGGATGATCTGCAAGATGTCCTCCACCTTGGATGGAGATGGACAATGGAGAAAAATGTTAATTCGTTTGAAATGTTATGGCTTTTAATATCGCTATCAACATTGGATACAGCTAAGCAAATTGTACTCAAGAGAAAAACTCCAAACTGATTCTTGCCAGGCGAAGGTTCAATAGCAGAAAACCAACAAATATTCGAGGTGTCAAGGGAGTTACATGTGTATTTAACAGAGGAAATGCGAAGCCCTCGTTGCGTAAACTTTAAGAAGAATGTCATATGATAATCCATAATACTGGATCGCTCTCAAAACAATTGCACATACCTTTGGCCACTTTTACTTTTATTTTTCAACATGTTGAAATAAACAGCTAATAATTTGTTAAACTTTACATTTTTAGATACAGGAGAAGGGCGATCCTTCTCGAGTAATATTGTTAATATAAAGGAAAAGGTATTTAAGTTACAAGTTATGATTATTAAACTTAATAACATTAATGAGCATTGGGTTACTTGAAAACGGGAGATGAATTACTCTTTGTTATATTATTTTCCATTTTCCTACGAGGGTCGAAACAAAATTTTGATAGGTGTCGTATAATTGCGACATATGTCTAAAGAGAGTCTCATTAGCTTTGTTGAGGGCGTTAAACATTTTCCGTCTCTTCCTTCGCCTTCAAAAATACATGCACTAGAAAGAGATGGCATAAGCAATAAAGCCCTCAAATCTACTCTCTGGAATTCTACTACGAGTGCAATTACTATCTCTCTCTCTGGAACTCCCGAATATCAATCGATATATACATACATATGTACATATGTATATGTAGCTAGGACTCACCTTGATCTTGGTCTCCACAAATATGATAATCTTGTTGCCATTGTTGGCAGCATTATTGGTGGTGAGAGCAATCTCCTTGAGCAAACGCATCATGCGCTGCGGTTTCTCCATCTCCGTGCAGATCTCGACAATCTGGCGAATGTTGTGGTTGGCCGACAGACTCATCGAGCCAATGTTAATTTGGATGTAATCGTTAAGAAAATCACCAGCAAGGGCCTGCACCTCCTTCGGCCAGGTGGCGGACCACATGACAACCTGACGGTCAGGGCGAATCTGTTCGATAATCTTGCGGATTTGCGGCTCGAAGCCCATGTCCAGCATGCGGTCCGCCTCGTCCAGCACCAGGTAGGTGCATCTTTGTAGGTTTGTGTTTCGATTCTCGAGAAAATCAATCAAACGGCCGGGTGTTGCGATGATCACCTCCACGCCGCGCTCCAAGTCACGTGCCTGCGGCAACTTGGACGATCCGCCGAAGATGCAGGTGTGGCGTATTTCGGGCTTGCACAGATGCCCATAATCGCGCACCACAGACTGGATCTGTTGGGCCAACTCGCGCGTGGGTGCGAGCACCAATGCGATGGGTCCCTCGCCGCGCAAAATGGGCGGCTGCTTGGCAATGTGCACAATGGCTGGCAGCATGTAGGCCAGTGTCTTGCCGGAGCCCGTCTGGGCGATGCCAACCAAATCGCGGCCAGAAAGGGCGATGGGCCAGCCCTGCGATTGTATGGCCGTGGGCTTGGTGAAGCCCTGGCGCATCATTTCATCAATGACATGCTCTGGCAACGAGCTCTCCTCGAAACTGACCACGGGATGCGGCAGCTCCTCTCCAGTCACGGTGATCTCCAGCTCGCGACGGATGTCGGCCACCTGCTGCTCAGATTTGGCCAAAGTGTTGGGGTGAATGATGTAAAAGTTCTTACAGAACGGCTGAAGGTTCTCCCATTTCGGCTTGACCAAGTTACGGCCCGGATTCTTGGCCTTCTCGCGCTGAATCTCGGCGCGCTCCTCCTTGGAGAGCATGCCCAAAGCGGCAGCATTGTAGTTATTGCTCTGGTAGCCACCACCGCCGCCGTTGTGCGGCTTCTGGTAGCGCTGTGTATAGTTGGGATTCTTGCCACGCAGACCGCCATAGCCACCGCCGGCTGTACCGCCGCCTCCAAGTCCATTGCCGGCAAATGCTACACCGTTCTGCTGACGGTAGGGATTGCCACCGGCTCCGCCTAGGCCATTCTGGATGCCGTAGGCCATAACGCCGTACGGCTGGCCAAAGTGCATGCTACCGGCGGCACCAGCCGCTCCATTTAAAGCTGCTGCACCTCCGGCGCCGGCAAAGTTATTGCGCGGATAAAAGGGACGCTCGTGGCGCGGTCCACTGGCACCGCCTGCGCCTCCGGCGGCACCGTTACCGTAGTAGCCGCCGCCCGTGTGCTGCTGGACGCCACCGGCGTTGGGTGCATATGCTCCGGCATACATCGTTCTAAATACCTAGCTCCTGTGTTCAATGCAAACACAGAGAACAGAGGGAGAAAAGGACAACAAAACAAAGATCGGTAAGTAAAGGCAGAAATTATACAAAAACACGGCGCACCAACACACACGCAAAGACTTTGCACTTTTGTAACTGTTTTGCGCTCTCTCGCCGCTGCGGTTAATATCAGATTCGTTTTCGCTGACGCTCTCTCACTTACCGTGTTCGTGTTGCCTGACGATAGTGAAAAATAAATAAAAATAGAGAAACGTCTTGACTGAACGTGTGGCAAGACCTGATTGAACAAAGTAAGAAAAGTGTGCTTGATAGGGGGATCCCAACTGGGGCTCGGGATGGCAGGAGAAGCAGGGCCAACCACCTATCCGCCACCCACCACCGAAAAAAATCAATACAGCATCGCTGCGGCGCTGCAAGAGCCGCCGCGGAGAGCGAGGGCTAAATAAGAGATGAAGCGAAAGAGAGAGACGGAGATGGTGAGCAAACGGACAAGAGAGGGACAAGTAGAGTGGCGCAGAGAAGCACAAGACCGTACTCCGAGAGCGATTAACGACAAAGAGAGTAAACGCAGCACCGCACACAAAAAAAAAATGCATTGCATTTTCACGCCTCACCTCGATTCCACACTCACCTTTTTCCTGTTGGACTGTCTGATTTATACACTTCTCTAATTTAATGTAATGTATTAATTCGCTGCAATTGGCATTTGCTTGCAGCTTTTCGCAGCCTACTTCGAATTTTGCCTGCTCCTTTTCCAGTCCTGTTTCGTCTCGTTTAGTTATGTTCTGTTTGCTTCGCTCTCTTTTCGTCACGCTCACGCCTCTTCGCTGATGGTAATTGATTGCAATTGATGTCGCGTTCGCTTTCCACGGGAAACTAACTGTAAAGCTAACTAAAGGTGTACTTGGTTAAACACTAGGAGCTTGTTAACTAATCCTAATTCTTGTATTTTAGATTTGTACAACAAAAAAAAAACGCGTTTGTAGCAGCAAGTTGTGTGGTGAACGGTGTGACCGTGGCCCGGTCTTTTAAATATGCCAACGGGGTTTTTGCGAAATGTGCTGAACTGAAGGTAAAATACCAACAAAAGTAACGACAAAATATCTGGCAGCACTGGTTCTATGGATACGATGACATTTACCATGCCGTTTTCCGTTTAAATCATGCGTTCTTCTAGCGCATGGTAGTTTTGCAAATACCATGGAAGGAGTAAATATAGAGAGGGGAATAGCAAATAGCCATTAATAGCTTTTAGCGATGGGGCAACGCCTTGCCAGCTGAGTGCCATCTCAGTATGACCAGGTGGCGAACGCGCAAATTAACGTCTTTCCACGCACGACAGTCCCACTGCATCGTTTTCAACAGAGTTTTTTCCCTCTTTTTTTCTCTATTTTATTTGACAAAAACGTAAACAAACTTCAATTTGAAGACTTATGGAGAAGATAGAGGCGGTGTACGTGCCCAATGTGGATGCCTATCGGCGGCTGCTGAACAAGACGGTGTCGCAGCTGCTGCTGGACAAGGGCGCCGGCCAGGCGAGTAACCAGTGCCTGGAGACCCTCACCCAGATGCTGCAGGCGCGTAAGTCTAAATACAAGCCCAGCATCTTGTGCTCATTAACCTCTAAATGATGTCCTCGCCCTTGCAGTTATCGTTGAGGTCGGCAACTCGGCGCACAACTACTGCGAGTTGAGCGGCCGCACAATGCCCACCGTCGGCGATGTAAGCCTGGCCCTCATTAACATGGGCATCACGATCAGCAGCCTGGACCCGTACATGCGCAGGGAGGCACATGCGGCAATACCCTTGCCGCCGCAACAAACGCAGCAGCGCCAGCTAAGCCTGCTCCAAGCTGGCAGCAAGTCCTCCCATCCCCATTATGTGCCCAGTTACTTCCCGGCGATGCCGGATCCGCACGCCTACATACGAACGCCCACGCACAAGCAGCCGGTGACGGAGTACGAAGCGATCCGAGAGAAGGCCGCTTGCCAGAAACGGGACATCGAGAAGGCGCTCACCAAGTTCCTATGCAAGACCACAGAGACGAACAACCTTTTCCCCACCGAGGACAACATGTTTCCTCGTATGTGCTACGAACCGCACCGCACCGCTCAACATTAAATTTTGTATATTGTTTTCCTTTTATTTTCCGTATAGTGATTGCCTGCAAGCCCGCAATCCCGCCCTACGCTGCCGCCTTGAATCCCACGGATCAGGTATTTGACTTTGAAGAACTGGAGTACCACTATCTGGTGGCCAATCGAACAGAAGATGCACCCAGCAAAGGTGGGCTTGTGGCGCTTTAAATTGCTGCCGAACATATTCTAAATATATACGCTCAATTTTCAGAAGATGGCGAAGAAGGCGACAGCGACAATGAGGAGCTGGACGGCGACAAGTCCAAGGAGGAGAAGCCCGAGCTGGAGATCAAGCCTAACTCCGCCACCAACAAGGCAATACTGGAGAATCCCAATATCGACAATCCGTATTTGCGGGCCGCCACATTGCCCAAGCGTTCAAAGACCGGACCCGCGCCTGGAATCATCTCCGGTCGGAGTTTGGCCACCGCGGCGCCAACGATACCCACGCCTTCCACTTTAGATATAACTACAAATAGCGCCTAAATGTAGCATGTAACATTAGTCCGAGTTTTATATAAATATATACATATATACATAAGTGAATCTGCATAATTAGTTATTTTCATCAATTACGTCGAGGGTTTTTAATTGTATTTCGTTTTTGGAATATGAATGTCCTTCAAGGGCGATACACCTATTATAACGACAATCCCCATGCAAGTAGTTTATAAGAATGGAGAATGAGGTGGGTTCGAATCATTAAATACCACATGGCATCCGATAGAATACTTGATGTGCAGGGAACGCACGTCCTAGCAGTTTTTCTTTAGCAGCGACACCAAGAGGTTGATTGCTAGGTTGATAATAATAAAGTTCAAAGACCAGTCAAGGTGGTGGCGATGCTTGGCCACGAGTTATCTTAACACAACAGAGAAACTCATACATATGTATGTACATACATATGTATGTTAATTCATCTTCATCTCCGATTTAAGTTCCGCCCCTTCGAACTTCATTATTAAATGCTGCTTGCCTTTAATAAAAATCATAATCGTATTTAATTATATTAATTGCAACCTTCATAGTTTTTGTATTTTTAAATTATATTATTAATAAACAACTAAACACAGAGGTCGTGCCGCAATGCATTTATTCAAATATTATCTCAAAAAGTTTCTATTAATCAATTCTATTAATTAATAAAGTCAAGGGCTATGATCTCAGAGGTCGTGTTAATATAAACATCAAATATGTATATTAAGGATCGAATAAAGAATATTTGGTAACAGTTTCATTAAAATCGTAAAGACAGGATTTGATAAAAATGCTTTATAGTGGGGCGTTAGAAATTGCTGTTAATGAGGCGTCGATCTCCGGAGGTGGAACCGGTCGTGAACCAGTGGCTGGTTCAGACACTGGAACCATGTTAAGCATTCAAGATATTGGCGGAACTATAAATATAAGGAACATGAATTTTTTACAGAGGTCGTGCCAAAATGCACGGTATCTCAAACGAAATAGACAAATAATAAGGAATTTCAGTTTAAAGTTCAATCAGATCGTAGGAACACTGATAGAGATATTCAAATGTTTTATGTTTTCCGATACGAACGGCTAACGAGCCCTATCGATAATGCCCCTGCCATAATATAAAAACCAATTGCCATTTAAAGCAATTGTAAAAAATATGCATAACTCCATTACTGAAATTGACATTCTAGGAACTTTGGAGATTAAGATTTTTTTAAATTATTTATTTACATTGTTGGCTTACAAATATAGGAATTACAGTTAAGTTAAGTGTTTTTTTGTGCTTTTTTTTTGCCAAAAGGTGGTAATTGTTTTTATGTTTACGGATGACAAATTTATTAGCGCGTGTCGCACATCAGGCATTGCAGAACACACATTAATAATGTTGGATGTTACTGGTCCTGCCAGCTACCCATATTAAGCACGCTCGCCACGAATGCGGCGCGCCAACTGAATATCCTTCAGGGTAATGGTCACGCGCTTGGCGTGAATAGCACAAATATTCGTGTCTTCAAACAAAGACACCAAGTGGGCCTCACAAGCCTCCTGCCAAGAAAAAAATAAAATAGAACGGAACCAGCAATCCAAAAAAAATTCGATTGTATTTATGAGTCAAAGCACACCTGTAGGGCATCCATGGCCGACGACTGGAAACGCATGTTGGTCTTCAAATCCTGGGCGATTTCACGCACCAGGCGCTGGAACGGCATCTTGCGAATGAGCAACTCTGTCGAGTTTTGGTATCGACGGATCTCGCGCAGAGCGGCAGTTCCGGGCCGATAACGCGGAGTCTTCATCATACCGCCAATTGGTGGGGCGGCTTTACGGGCAGCCTTTGCGGCCAGATGCTTACGAGGAGCCATTCCTTTGATCGACTTAGGAGCAGTCTGCTTAATGCGTGCCATCTTTTCTTAGTTCAAACTGCAAGAATTGATATTTTATTAGAATACAGAAATATTAGAAACAACATTTTAGTTTTGCGAAAGCACTGGCTTATTACAATGTTAATTGGTTAATTCAAATTAACTTTAACTATAAATATATTATATATTTATATATTATAATTGGATATCTTTTAACACGCACTAAGCGGAGCAGGAGAACGCAAAGATATCAATGTAGATATTTCAGTTTGTTATAATGGCGGCGAGCCAAACCTAGAGTCGATGCCCAACACCGAAGCGTTGGCGGGCTACATGCTTTTCTTTTTCTAGGAACTCCGACGATCGTCGTATTCTCGAGAAACTTCTGCTCGAGTGGCTGCGGAGAAGGAGGCGAGCTAATTGCCCAACTCACTGTTTAATTAGAAGACAACAATTATTATTTTTTTTAATTCGAGGTTTGAAGTTTTTCACGATAAAACTTGTGGACAAACGAAGGGTTCACAATAAAGCGTTACAGATTAGAGATGTCAGAACTTCGTTGGAACTCAATCGATACTATCAATGGAGGAGTTTTCAAATGCTATATCGATGTTTTTCGACTATTACCATAGTGTCGGGAGTTCAGTTTTATTTCTCAGCCTTGTCATAAAATAAAAGGAAAATTATGCTGAAATAACAACTTTCAAAATACATAAATATGAAGAAAAGTAGGTAAGAAGAGAGAGAGGGTATAGTGTATACTTTTTTCTTAATCATGTCAATAATTAGTTAAGCTAATTATATATAAAATATATAGAGACTTACATATTTTTAAAGAAGGCAATACCCCTGTGGCATTCATTATCTACAGCTCTGCTTGGTTCTCAAATATTAAACCATAGATCATGGAAACCTGACTGAAAAGAAGGGTTAATGCATCTGTCCGCAGTTGGGCTTAGCACGATGTCAAGCATTCAAAATTTTGGCGGAAACTATAAACATAAGAAACTTTAAAAAAAAATCCTGAATTGTTCAAAGAGGTCGGGCATACACGCACGGTATCTCGAACGAAAGGGAAAATTAAGTACGAATTTCGGTTTAAAGTTCAATCAGATCGTATTAGCATGGTTGGAGATATTCAAGTGTTTGTGATTTCCGACCTGATTAATAAACACTGTTTCCTTATCGATACGAACGGCTAACCAGCCCTATCGATAAAGCCCCCGCCATAATATAATGCAAAATATGTGAATTCCGAGAATTGTGGGAAGAAGAAAGAACAAGTGCCGAAATTCAAGAAGGTAAGCGTTGTTCAATTCTTTCCTTATAAGTTTATAAAAACATAATTACTTGAGAAACTTAACAAACTTCTGCAGTTGCGAGATGAGCTTCATGCTGATAGATCGGCTGGTGTCCTCATAGCCATTAATCGGACTCGCCCTGAACACCAAAAGCGGACCGAACACCTTCTTGACCAGCGGCCTCATCGATCAGCAGTAGATCGGCGACGTTCAGGACATGGCTGTCACTGGGCGCTATATACTGGATAGTCTGGCAACTGCCTCTCGTGATATTGATCATTTTTGTAGTCGGCATTGGTGATAAACAGCACGGTGAGATCGTTGTTGACTATCAGACATCAAAATCGAGGTCCTAGTAGAAGCTTCGTCGGAGCTAGGAGCCACAGTAAAAGAGATGGCAAGGCATTATGGACAAAGGCAGAAGGTAGCTTACAAATTTCCCATTCAGACTTTTTTTAATCAAACTTATTTATTTTAAACTAATATAAATACAATCTTTCTTATTTTCATATTCAAGACTTGCACTCGACGGTATTGGGCCAGCTGAGGAAAAGCTGATCAGGGCCTTGCAGCTCCAAAGAAAAAAGACAGTTTTAAATACCTGAGCTGCATCCAGCTAAAGATGAAATCGAAGCAATTTAAAATATACAAAAAATTAAAATTGAGTACAAAAATGAAATTAAATAGAAGACTTTAGCTGTTAAAATTGTTATAATTTTTAAATTTCTTATAGGTACTTATTTAACAGACCCTTCCATGGAATCGCATGTCGAAAGTTTACAAAAAGATGCAAGAAGAGGACATAGACAAAAGATGTTCCTAATTCGGATTTATTACCTCTCTAAAAAAGACATAGTCACTTAGTTAACAAATTCCCCATAGTGCAGTGGGGAGTAGACTCCTACTTAAAGCCGACAATGTAAGCTGCATATGTGGTAACGGAAACAATCCCAGTACACATCCTGGCAGTAGAGCGCAGAAGGCGTAACTCTTTCCGGAGAGATGCGACAACTCGAGTACCGGACGATGGGGACACAGGCTCATTTCCAGGCCACTGCGCAAATCATAGCATGTTACGGAAGCTTGAAGGTCGCAGGTGCAGGTTATAGCAAATAGCTAACCCCGACTGCAACCTCTGCTGAGAACGTTTTCCTAATTTGACCCATCTCAGATTCTCTAAAAAATAAGTCATTACAGAGACAGCCACAAGCTAAAACCATAATTGAATGCTCGCAGGAGTGGCCATCCTTCTGGGATACGGTCGCTGCTATGGCAGCGAGCTTGATGAAAAAAACTAGAACGCACTCGGATGCAAATTGAAAGGATTTCAAAGACAACTACACCGGATATCGTGGCTCCCCTGATTGAAATACCAAGGTCGTCATCTGACCGTCCAAAAGCTGCTTAATTGGAAGCCTTTCATTCGCCTGCGCGTGGTCAAAAGGCTTTGCCTTACCGCAACCAGGATACTGACTAAAAGCAAACCAATTATACGTTGCGAAAGTATTGTCCCCTCATATTAGCATCAATTAGGGGCGCAGTGCATTTGCCAACTTTGTTAAATCAAATTAAATGGGAAGCATCTGGCCTTTGCCTGTGCTGTTGCGTGTGCTTGCCCACGCATAGCTAACATTTACCACTGAAACAAAGAACCAACTCTACACGGGCCAATTATGAGATGCAAAAATATTTGCTGTCCGAGCGTATTAGCCTCAATTAGGTGCATATGGCGCTTTCATATTTTTTGATAAATTGGATTAAATGCGCATGGGTGGCATGGGTAGCATGACCGCGCAGCAGCCCTGCCTGCACTTGTCCTCTCGCATTCTAGCACGGGGATTATTACGGTAACCCAACAAGGCACTCGACGGGTTACAAAGTCCCCTAAGCCCCTAAGGTCCAAGTGGGCGTCTGTCCATTCAGAATGAATGCATTCATTGGTCATAATTCGATGTGAAATCATTTTTAATGAACTCAAATTGAATATGACAGTACACGTGGATATCTGATTTTTAATTTGATTATTGCAGGATATTCCATAATATTTGTCACGTACAAATGCGTGTGTTAATGTTTTCTTCATCTACGCTGTATTTGTCGATGACAAAGGTATACACCGTTTTCAAAGGTCAACAAATACAAATATCCTTTATTAAGAGTCCTAAGAATAGATTCCGTGTGATAATCATAAACAAGACTTGAAGATCCATTAATTCTAGGTCAAGGAATTCTGCATAATCCAGATATATCCGTATGCTTCAAACTTGATAAACTGTTTCCTTTAGCAGGACAACATTTTGAGATTATCAACAGCAGCAGCTAATGATGGAACTGTTACAGGTCATCCCGTCGCAAGCACAGTTTTTATCGATCGTTAGATCTTTTCCTATCGCATTCTCTAGAGGCATGATCACACATCGATAAGTAGAAACTGGCCCAAATAATCGAGTACTTGTCTGAAAAACCAAACCACTCACGTGTTCCTTTACCTTTTAGCCAAGTTCCAAAGTTCAATCCTGATAGAAAGGGGTCCTTGGGCCGATTTTTCGTTAATGCCAGGTATCAGATACCTGTCGCATATACATATGTAAATATATTTGTCTGATTTCACTCCCACCCTAAAGTATGGCCTTTGGTTTGCGTAATTAGAATCGCACTCAGTCGGACGGAAATTGAACCTTATTATACGTGCATTGATGCGAAATATTTATATTGTCGCAAAAATCTGCTGTAAACTGATATGACACAGCAAAAGGTGCGAAAAAAATATATTAATATGCTAATTTTGATTTATATCTCCTCGTGGCTCGTTCAAGCGTTAAGTATCTCGTTGTATGCCAGGAATACCAAGAAACCACATCTTTCACATACAAAATATAGCGAATATCCTAAATAAATTTGATCGTTTCAGCTAGCCAGGCAATTCCGCATGCAAAGAATAACCTCTGAAGTCCCTTTACGCTACATTTTTCCTGTGGAAAAAGGTCTACCCTCGTAGGATATATCCTGTGTTCTTGTGTGCGAAAAATAATGATGATTATGGATGGATCGTGGCAAGTCGACAGAGTTAGCGATAGATATTATTTATACATATATAAAGAATGTGCGAGACTTGCTGTATGTTTCTTTTTTTTTTTGTAATTTAATTTAATTTACATTAAAAAATATAATTTGTAAATAATGAAATATAATCAATAATTCATCAAGGTGTTCAGATGTTTAGCTGTTGTTTGAATCGTTGATCTGAATTATTTGTAGCAGTTGAGTTTGAGTTTGAGTCTGAGTCTGAGTTTGATTTTGATTCTTTGAGTTGATTTATTTGTTGTTGCTGTTGTTGTTTATTGACTTCATTTCTGTTCAAAATCCATTGTGACACATATATATTGGCGAGATATATACATGCATATATATTTGTAAATATATATTGTATTAATAGATTGATATAAATGGTATTGCTGCAGATAATTGTTGTAAATAATTTCAATTATTGTTTAGGGCGGGAGTCACGGGTCAATAGTGGACACTAGTGGACGTGTGGACACTTAAGCTTCGGCCTCAACCTCCTCCTTCACCTTGGCATCGCCGGGCTTGCCCTTGGACCAGTCGGGTTTCTTCTGCTCGGTCGGGTCGTCAGATGTGTGATCGATCATGATGGAATAAACGAACGAGAACGAGAAAATATATCGTAATTAGTAAGGGAATCTCAAAATCGTTGGCTACATATAACAACATCTGGATGCTCGGTGCCGGCACTAAAAACTACATTGTGATCTACATTTACAAGTGACGATAGTGCGTCGAAAAAAAAAACAGTTTGGATACAAAATGCCGGTCAACTTGATATCTATCATACATTGAATAAGAAATCAATATTTGGCAACTGATTCCAAATTTATTACATCTTCTACTATCGATATATTTATAACATTTTCGATAATAAAGATCGATCAAATTGACCTTTAGCATATGAAGTGACATTTATTGTGTGTATGTTTGTGTGATATTAAAAATAGAGTACGTGAGTGACTATAACTACTGACTAAAGACAGCTACAGATCGTAGAAAGGACAGATACGGATACGGATCAGTGTGCGACAAAAGAGATAGTATATAGTATATAGAGAGACATATAGAGCGGGTGCGGTGCACACGGGTGCTCAAGACAAACAGAAGGAATCTGGATCTGGTTCACACACTCAGGTTCTTACACTTTTTGGCTTGCTTTAGCACAGCGGCATCTTTTATCTTTTTCTAAAACGTCACAGGAGAGATAGATATCAGATATAAAGATCGGTGTCATGTTGTCTCGTCGTCGAAAAGAGATTAATCGATTCGATTGTCGATTATCAGCATTTAGGGCTCCCCTAGCGAATAACCGAATCGAAACTTACCTCCTTCTCCTCCTCCTCCAGCGTGAACTCCTTCTTCTTCACCACCTTGAGCTGGTTGCGGAAGTTGAACTCAGCGGCCTTCTTCTGCAGCTTGGCGAATTTGTTTTCGTATTTGGAGACCTTCTTCAGGGCTGGCTTGACGCTGTTGGCATAAGAAAGTTCGATTAATAATCGCTGCATCATCTAATTTCCAGGCTGTACTTACAACTTGCCGCGAAGATCGTTAACTTGGGCATTGAGATCGTTGATCTGCGTTTTTTTTATTCCACGATGGCGAGAGAGAGAGAGTTGGGAAGAGAATGGTTGTGCGATTAATAAGAGATCATCGATTATTGGCAGTCGGTCTATCGACACATAATGCTACAGCTACGGCGGGCAACTATCAAAATCAAAATGCTGCATGAAGAAGTTTGGTTTCGCTTTTCGATTTTCTTGCGGGCAAGCATGCATGGGGACACAGGAGACAGGATGCAGAGACATATTATATATTGGGCATACTCTACCATCGCTAATGCTAATGCTAACTAGTAACTAGTACTAACTACTACTATATACTACTAGTACGTGCTGGCGTGCGAGATAATGGTGAGTGAGTGCGTGCGAGCGAGCGAGCCAGCCATATGAGCCAAGTTCTCTGTGGTCTAAGACTGCCTATTTGGGAGCGAGACAAGGATAGTGGTAATGGTGTTTGGTTGCGGTTTTGATTGGTTGGTTCGGAAATTCGTGGATTGGGGATATTCAGCTCGCGCCTCTCGTTGATTGAACAGCATAACATCCAAATGTCGATTGCTTTTGCTTTAATGCTTTATTTGTAGTTTTATAGAGAGTATTGTTTCGTTTATACATATATACACTAGACAAAGACAAAGAGTCAGAGTAAGACAGCGACAGAGTGATAGAGGGGGCGTGAGAGTCAGAGTCAGAGTGGGTGAGACAAATTGAGCGACGTTGGCCTACACTGCAACTGGAATGGAAATGGAAACGTAGACTGGAACTGAAACGGAAGCTGAGACTGAAACCCAATTGGGCGACTGGTGGGGTACTGAGGTACTGCTTATTGTGATCTTTATCGCTATCGCTATTGTTATCGAAGCGCTAATAATCAGGCCTCCTCTGCTTGCTCCCCTTCGTTATTTTGTTTTGTGTTGCATTTCCTGCTCTTCTTTTTTCGTTTCTTTGCTTTGCTTGTTTCTCTTTCTTTCGATTTGTTTGTTCGGCTGCGCACGCAGATTCTTGGCGGGTAATCGTGTATCGGTAATCGGTAATCGGTATATCACGTTTAGTAGGCTAGCATTAAATGATTTTCAATCGAGAAGTAATCGACGCTTGGCTTTTATGCTTTTCATTTTTGGAACTCAGTTCTTCTTTACTTTGCTTTTCTTTATTTATTTTTTTGGCGGCTTTTCGCGGACGGGAGAGTAACAGAAAAACACAAAAAAAAGAATGACAGAAAAACAGAGAGAGAGATAAACAGAGTGTGAGCGGTAATGAGAGCAATTTACACAGACATTAATTATTTACAATGAAGTGCGGGGAAAAGATTTGGCGGTGGGACGGAGAGGGCAATAGGGGGCGTGGCTGATCGGGACGGGGGTTCTTGGCTGCTTTTGCTGCTTTGTCGTTCGTTACGGTGTTTTTTGTTGTTGTGTGTTTATTTTATTTTTGGTTGGTATATTTCTTGTGTTGCTGCATGCAAAATGTCGCGTGCGTGCGTGCATTGCTTTGCAAATTGTGTGCTTTGTGACTGTTAGCATGACTGTACTTTTTTTTACTTGTGCTAGTGTACTTGTTGTGCTGGTGCTTGTAATTGTTTAATTGTAATAGTGTTTGTGGATCGGACGCACAGACTGAAGTCCAGTTGAATAGTAGTGGCTGTAACGCGACGACAGCGGCACAAACATATTGTAGGTTACAGTTAGAGAAAAAAAGAGAAATAACACACACACAAAACAAAGTTCACAAATGGTGCAACAAACTAGTTATCTTGCTGTTGTTGTAGTTGTTGTGCAATTTACTAATACTACATTGCTGTCTGCTGTTCTTGTTTTTGTCTTTATGCTTTTATCGTTTATTGCTTATCGCATACTGTATTGTTTTTCTTGTTTCAATGGAGAGAGGGTGCAGAGTAGTTGTGACTGATGAGCGTACTTGGATTGCCAGCTTAATTGAACAATTTAAAATGGAAGGAGGGGAGCGGCGGTGCCAGTGACTTGTGTTTTCGTGCTTGTGTGTGCTTGGGAGCAGACTTAACCTCACTTTATGTTCGGACATAACCTCACTGAGAGCACGTGCCAAATGGCACGGCATCTGGCCACACTTTGAGCGCCAGTGGACCACAACTGCATTGACTGGTCGATAAATTCGATAACGATTTGTTGGCAATCCTCGCGTTCTCAGCGATCACTTTGTGGCTGATTCGTGTTTCCGTCTTTTGAGTTTTGGCTTTAAACATGAGTAACAGCGGCATTAGAAACTCGAACACGGAATTAAAATTTAAATTGAAATCGAACAGGGAGTAGTACGAATAAATAGTCACAATAGTGCACCCACTGACACCCACATACGTACATATATGCTTCTGTATATACACATACATATACGGGCACTGGGGGCGTAAGTGTTTTTTTTGTATGTTTTTTTTTCTTTTGAAACAGTCAAGTAAAACAGATACAAACTAAGAGACATATTTTGATGCGCATTCAACAAGTAAGAAAGAAACAACGGAACTGAACGGAACGGAAACGAACATGATACTAGAACTCAAATGAATACTTTAGAAAATCGATTCAAATTTTAGTTTTGATACAATTTTGTTGCATGTTGCATTCTGTCTTTGGGTGAGTTTTGTTGGTTGGTTGTTCTTTTGTATTCAGAGTTTTGACATTGATTGATTGATTGAGAACGAGAATTGAACGTTTAAATTGAAATTGAAATTGTTGCAGTACCTCCCAGTCTTTTTTCCTGACTTCGTATTCCAGATCCCATTTCTGGCCTTCACAAATATACATACGCTCGTAATACTCTTCGCAAATCTCTTGCAATTCGCCTGCAAAAATATTTTATTTTTCGGGATTTGGTTTTGATTGATTTTTTTTTCTGTATTTGTTTTTATGTTTGCTTATATCGGCGATCGAAGTTTTTGGTAAAAAGATCTAAATCTAGGTATGACTAAAAGTAGTTATGATTGGCATTTACTGTTTATATAGTTTTGTTTTGGTTTATCGCAATAATGGTTATCGATATTTATCTTATCGCTTGTTGTTTCGCAGCTTCATTAGATGTTATGTGTTCGATGAGTTTTCAATTCTTCGATTATCGCTTGGTTTTTTTTGTTTCTGTTCTGAATCAATATTGGGGAACGGAACACCTCGGAGCGGAACGGAACGAGACGGAATGGAACGGAAGCGATCGTTACGGTTTACGTTATTGTCACATTATTGGAAGCGCGTTCCATTTGTCGAGTCCGTATTATTCGGGTTTAGTTCAAAGTGACAATTAGTCAAAGGAAGTCCTTAGACAGTCCTACAAGCTTCCATTTCGGCTCACCGAAAAAGTGGCTTGGGGGTGACGGCGGCGACGGGGAATCAGTGCCGGGGAACAATGAGGTTCCGGCCGGATAGATGTATGTACACGGTCGGACTAGGAACTATTTCCACTGCCGCCGCCGTCAATCTGTTTAAAGCACTCGCCGATGCGAGAAGATCTCTTTTATATTTTGTTTTTTTTGTTTTCTGTAGTTTAGCGCAGTTAAAACAATATCAAAATAAGTAAAACGAACAGAAGTATCGCAGTAAAAACTAAAAAATATGATTAGGAAATATTTAGAAATGAAATCAAGTAATTAAATATCAAGGGCATAATTGTAAAGTAAAGTTATGATTAATAATCGATTTATATATAATATCTTATATTTTTTTTTGGCTTGATAAGAAAGTAAGAAAAAAACATTCGATTTTGGTTTCTTTTTTTTTTTGTTTTCGTATTCGTTTTTTTGTTTTTGGGTGCATGGGCAAACTTGTTTGTAAATCTTGGGGAATTTACCTCTTGAGCCTTGACTTTCTGCACGTGTTCTAAATCAAACTTATCGCCCTCCAAATTGTAAAGGCGTTGCCAATATTGTTTGCATATTGTTTGCAGTTCGGCTGCGGTAAACAGTAACGTCGCGTTGACGTGACGTGATTGAGAAGACGTAACGACAAAGTTCGTTTTGGTGTTAATGTGCGAGTGTCGGTTGTGCGTGTTCGTATGTTTGCGTGTGTGTGTGTTTGTGTGTCGGGTACGGATCAAAGAAGAGAGAGAGAGATAGATTCAGATAGAGAGTGAAAGATTTGGGAGAGAGAAATATATAGAGTGTGAGTAAGTGATTAAGAAAGAGAGAGAGGGTGGGGAAAAGTCAAGGATGGAGTGTGTCGTAGACATAGAAGTAAGGACAGAGACAGATGTAGTTAAAGACATACGGATAGAGATAGAAAAAGTGCGAAAGATGGATAGAGAGGTAGAAAGAGAAAGACAGAGAGAGAGAGATAGAGAGAGACGACGACAACGACGCATTAAATTGTTTTTGTTTGTTGGTTTTGTTTGTTCGATTGTTTGGTTGGCGCGTTTTCGAGAAAAAGAAGGATTAGATTAAGATTTTATTAATATAAAGTTATAGATTGAACTCGAGATCTTTATCACCTACACATATGTTCTAAATGTAAGACAGTGTTTCGTTTTTGCGTGCAACATGAAGTGTAAAGGTCTGTTACGGTATCAGTGTTTGTACTTGTTTTGGTTGTGGTGTGTGACTGTACTTTTGGGATGACTGTACGTGGCTGGCCCTAACCTCTGGTCACACTTTCCTGCGCTTCATAAAAACTTTCCCTTTCTAGATTATGTTTGTTATAATTATTAATATTATTATTTTTTAGTTTTGTATTAGTAAAAGCTTTTGTTGTTGAACAAAATCACAAAAATACAAAAAATCGTACGTATGTGTTTGCTACAGTAAAAAGCCAAAAATCTTGTGTAGCCACAAAAATAAGCTTAAAGCTAAAGCCGCAAAAAGCAAAAAAGTCGCAAACAAATACGGTGACATCAAAAAAAGGATCGTCTCGGCATTTGTTGCATTCGGCTTGGGTTTTTTTTTTCTTTTGTTTAGTACTTAAAGGCGGCGGAGTTACTTTCGACCAGGACCCGTAGATATAATGGGTCCCGATCTGGAGGCTCTTATTTTACGGGTTAGCTGCGTTGAGACTAGGTCTCTACTTTCTATATGGTATATACTGTGCTCTACAATTGCAGTCATCTACTCTCGGGTGCCCAGACACCGCGATATTTTCGGGGAATGGCCTCTCTGCGGCGCAGTTCTCGCCCCGTGGGGTTAACTACGATTGCTAGTCCGGCGGACAAAAAGAGAGACACACAGACACACAAATATGTATTGAGATAGCCGCCGGAGATGGCGCAGCTCCGTAATATTTGCATATATCTTTGGGGCTGGTGTGCGATGGTGTCTAAAAAGTCTAAAAAAAAGTCTATAAATAGGAGTTATCGACAAGTTCTACGATCTGCGAAAGATTGAAACTGTATGTGTATCAACTGTATCAACTGGCTGCTTGCCTCATAGTCCTTTCTGGCTACCTCGTGCTCGAGATCGTACTTTTCGGACTCCAGTTTCAGTATCTTACTGTGATAGTCCTGACAAGCTTTCTGAATAGCATCTGCGGAACGAAGTGTGGTTATCAGGGGGTTCGATCAGGACAGGTGTGTCGTGTTTGTGTATGTTGATTGACAATGGTGTGGGAGTTGGAGTGGATGTATATTTGTATTGTGTGTGAGTGAGAGAGAGAGAGAGAGTCTGGCACCTAACATAACATAACACTTCCCTATATAGTTTTGAGTTCACAGGAACATATACATAGAAAGAGACCTATTATTGGGGTGAGTACGGAGTGTGCACCTCATTGAAAGCTATTGTTTTCTGTACAGGTTTAGTGCTTAGTTCGGGCAATAACACTTCCACGAACATCTAGTGTATTATACAATCATGATTTAAGTATATAAATATATAGATAAAAAGACAAAGAGAGATAGATAGAGAGACAGCTGACAGAAGGTGTTTATTGTTGTTGTTGTTGTTGTTAAGCGTTAAGAGAGCTCGAGACTTTTGATTTTGATCGAGGATAGACTTAGGCGTATTTAGGAGGCGCTTAAAAAGTTGGTGGTGTTCGTGTACCTCAACATCCTTGCGTTTAACAACATACTCAAGATCATATTTCTGGTCCTCCAATTTATTAATCCTGTCATAGTGTTGCTTGATCAGAGTTTTGAGTGTGTCTGTTTTCAATGGGTATTTCGGTGGAGTATTTGGTGTATTGGAGAGTGGGTGGTGTGTATTGGTGGTGTGTTGTTGGTGTATTGGTGTATTGGAGTGGGGTGTGTTGGAATGGGATATCGACAGACAAAGAGAGATAGAGATAGAGACACATTTAGATACGTATGTTCAACACAGTGTGTTTCAGGTGAGGCATTTATGACTAGTAGAAGGCTCCTCTGCGACGCTGAGATCCGTTGGTGTTGCGGGTTATCGGTTATCCTGCAGAGTGTTCTCCTGCAGGATTCATGTGCTTTGTGTCTATGCAGAGTGTCCTTGTGTAGTATGTTATGTGATGTGTGAGTGTGTGAGTGTGGTGTGTATGTATGCGATAGATGACACTTGTTCAACTTTCAGTTATCGATTTTAGTTAATCGCGGCAGACGGACATGTTAGAACCATCTGCCGCTCTTCTTATTGATTGATTCTTTATTTTTTCCATTAGTCTTTTTTATTCATCATCATCATCATCATCATCTTTTATGTCATCACCCGGCAGCAGCTGCACGGCAGGGTCCAGCTTCAAATGGCCCTCCCGTATAGGAGAAATACTGCCTGCCGTGCAGCTGGGAAGCCGGTATATGGGTTCGGGGGGGACTCGTGGACCGAGGCAACTCACCTTCGCTGGCATCGCTGAGATTCCTGGGACTGCCGCAACGTTCTTCGATGATGCGTCTACGTTCAGCCGCTTTGCGTTCCTGTTCTTTCTTCAGCTCCTCAGCGGCTTTCTTACGCAGCAGCAACTGTGTGGATGTGTGGATCGGTCAGTTTGGTCTGTGATCTTTATAGTCAAGTTCCAAAACATACCCTGAGTTTCTTCTTCCTCTCTGGGGTCATGAAACCCTTCTTGGCCTTCTTGGCCTTGGAGGCTTCCTCCATGCGCTTGCGCACCTCAGCACGCTTGCGCTCGATCTCAGCCTGTTTAGCCTTCTTAGCCTGCAAATGGAAACACAACAACAGTCGGAGTCAGCATCAGCTTCGCCTTGTTCCACATCCAACTGGACAGTCGAACACCATCGCACACAGCACTGGAACATGGACGCGAAACTGGACACGGTTACGGCTACGGATACGAATACGGACACGGATACGGATACGGGCACACACGTACACAAGTGTACCTCCTCGGCCTTCACTTTCGGATCGTTGGGATCCTTGGGCGGGCCGGCGGGCGCAGCAGCAGCAGCAGCAGCCGGCGCCTTGCCATTGGCAGCCGGTGCCGCTCCAGGCTTGGCAGCCGCCGCAGCTGGTGCCGGTGCAGCTGCCGCCGGTTTGGCTGCTGCCGCTGCCGGAGCCGCGGCCGGAGCTGCTGCCTTTTTCTGCAAAGAAAAAAAATGGTAAAAAGATATGATTAATTGAGTTAAAAAGGAGAAAAAACAGCGGGTGGGTTTGCACGGGAGAAAACTGCGAAAACTGAAGATAATTATTCCAGAAAAACAAACTTTGTGTATTTCGGAGATTGTAACATCTCTGAGCTTCTCTGTAATTAAGTACTTGCTCTGCATTCAAAGGAAAGGGGACTCCGGATCCATTTAAAAGTTTATAATTTAAGTTTTTAATATATTATTAATAAATATTTTTAAAGAAATACCCAGGTTGCTGGACAATCTTTCAGTTATTTGAAACGCACTTTTCCAGTAGTGATTACCCGATATTTAAGCTTACTTTAGACTCTTGAATTTGTGGTATTATAACAATTGGGTTTTTGCAGTTTTTTCTCACGCTAACCGGAACCGGAAACAAGGAGGGGACAGTGACAGTGACAGAGAAGTAGGACAGAGACACACACTAACGATAACAGACATAGCTTCGATGTTGATTATCATTATCGGTGTCGGTCAGCAGGGGATCCTTAAGCGAAAGTAGGAAAGTAGGCGGGCTACTTGGCGGTCCTGTGGGTGGCAAGAGCAAGGCATTGTGGCTTTGGCAATTCGCAAGCGGGGGGTTGCACCGTGGAAACACTCGTCTTACCTCATCCGTATCCATCCATATATCCAGCGAATGCTATTGAAAAATCCATCCAGGTCCAAGCCCCCTAACCGGTGCCGGTGCTGGTGCTGGTGCCGGTGGTTGTACAGTGAAGATATAACGCTTTACTGTATGAGAGACGGGGAGGGGAGGTTGTTAATCTAACTGGGTTTCACTGGGGGGATCTACAGGGCCTAGCCCTGGTTGAGCGATACTCACCTCACCTCATCATCAGCCATTTTGATTTGTGTTTTTGGTTACTGCAAGTGAAACAGAGAAGGAAAGCGAGAGGTGAGCTCAAGGTGCTGGAAACTGGAGGTGAATGCTAAGTGGAAACGTTCGATGACATCATTCGCGATTGTCCTATATATATATAGCGGATATATGTATGCTCCATAAATCACTGACTCTCTCTCTCTCTTGACGCCCACGAATACACAGAGCGCGGGCCACATTGCGTATGCGCGATGCATATATCGGCATATTACGTATACGCAGCGATGGCCATGCCGTATATGGGAGCAGTCCCAGATCGCTCTCTCTCTCACGCTCTTACGCTCTCTCGCCTATTTACTGTTGCGTGGGTGAGAGACAGCCCTCTCTTCGATATCCGATTACAAGTGAATGCCAAGGAATATCGAAGATTTGTTAGGATCTTGGACAGATGTAAAATCTGGTTAGGAAAGACCACCTTCATCCCACTTAACTCCTTGGAGTTTAACTGAAGTTGGGAACTTGAAAGCTTACATATTACTTTGATTATTTGGATTTTTCCTTTTGTGTATATATAGTATTTTTCTACATTACTTAAACACCTCAATTTTGCATTTTGAATGGCAAAATAACCCTCACAATAGGTGTTTTCCCAAACAAGACTATTAAATGGATTTTTGTATGAGATTTTAGAACCATTAAAGCTTGTCTAAAGAGGATTTTCTTTGAATCTGGCCATATATTTCTTATTTTAAGTTATTCCAACATTCCTACATTAATAAATGTAAATATTCCATGTTATAGTATCGTTAGGAAAGCGAAAGAACCTATAAATTCGTGTATTTTCCAAGTAAATATGGTTGGACTTGTCAGTTATTTCGTAATAATCGAAATACATGGTCTATGCATTATTTTTGTTGCTCTGTTTCGCCATATGGTGATGGGCTAGAGGTTTTATTTATATATATTGGCGCACCTTTGTCGACGAAGGTAAGGCGTGAAAATCTTCTGACAATGGCGACCTTCGGCGACCAGTCTTCAGAGAATATATGCAATATATATAGACTATATGGGATCTAAGCAACAAACAATGTTGAGGTCTCCTCAAATGCGAGTGCGAGTGCGAGAGATTCTATTGTATCTTGTGTCTTGGCTAGCCTAGTGTCTATGTGCGATTTAAAAATAAACCTGTTGATAGATACACGATTTTATGTGAAGCAAGAAATATGCCTTACTCCCCCACTCATTTGTTTATATGTAAAAAAAGCTAAACGCAAAATTAAAAAAAAAAGAGCAACAAGAAATTCGTATCAATTATTAAGTCCAAAAGTGCGGCGAGTCATATATCCACAAATTTCTCTCTGTGTGAGTGTGTGTGTGACTGTGCGTATGTGTTGTGTATGAGTGTGTGTGTGTGTGTGTTTCTCTCTCTTTATCTCTGGGGATTCTCGAGATTCTCGCTTCGCTTCGTTCTATTTTCAGGCACTTTCAGGCTTTTCTTGGCTTGTTTTTCGAAATGTATCTTGTATCTGTTGGATACATTTTTAGCTTTCACGCACACATACATTCACGCACATTCGCACACACACACACACACACACATACACTGCAACTTCTTACATAACGTGAAAAAAAAGAGAAGAAAAATAAAAAAAGGTGGCAAAGTATGTTTGTCCCGGTTGCTTTTCCTTGAAGTTTCCTTTTTGATTCAGTTTCTTTTTTTTGTTTAAGTTTTAGGTTAACACTTTTTCAAACCATCCACCACTTGAAAAAAAACGTATAAAAAATGTTGAGAAAAAAAGAATAAAAAAAAAAGGATATCCTTTGGAGATACACGCACGATATATGTTCATATATTGCCAGTAGAACTTGGAACTGATGGCTTTCGTTCGAGTTCTTAGCTTTTTTTTTGTTCGGTTTTTGGGTAACAGTTTCTTTCATTGTTTTTAATTATTATTGGCTTTTTGTTCGATTGTTATTTAGTTTTCTTTTTTTTATTTTTTAAATATATGTTTTTGTTGTCGCTGCTTTGTCGCTGGCTGGCTGGCGTTGTGGCTCCGCTTCAGGCTCACTCACCTTCAAGGAATTAGAAAAAAAAGAAAAAAAATTCGGCTGTGCTGTCGATCACACGAATCGGATGATACTGAACGACACAAAAAGACTGAACGGTCCGACGATCCACGGCAGACTATATTCTAGCGGCCAGCCATCCAACGGATACAGATACGGATCGTTCCAACGCCGCCCACCTGCCCGCCGTCCTTCACGGCAGAGAGAGGGAGAACGAGAACGAGAACGAGAGCAGGCGCTACTCTGGATTAGGGGGGGTGCTGGGGGGATACGCGCTGCCACTGCCTCTGGCCATGTATCTGGGTGTGAGGCCTAAAAATAGATTGCCCAAAAACCGAAATGGATACCGAAAAACACTGTTCCATCGTTAGAAATCTCGTCCCACACGAACGGCACTCGGCTGCGATCGGAGCATAGCCGAGCTCGTTCCGAATCCGAATCCGCACCCCTCCTCCCGGACGCAGTGCAGCTTGGAGAACCTCGATGGCGGTTCTGTGCCTCTGCCACTGCCTCTGCCTTTGTGCCTCTGCTTGTGCCTGTGTCGGTGGTGTAAACGGAGCCGCTTGGAATTCAATGCAATGGATAAAAATAAGTTTTGCTCCAGTTGAGAGGCAACGACGACGGGCCAGTGCAGTCAGGCCAGAACGGATTCCGATTCGGATTCGGGGGTATAGAGGAGTCGAAATGGGAATGGACCAGGGCACGGCGACTACCTGCAGTTTCGCCAGCCCTGCGCAAGCCCAACAATCCTGAAACTTGAAAACATAACGCAGAGATTTCTTTCCGAAATTATATTTACTACATATACTCTGAGGCATTGCCTGCATTCTAAAATCAGCTAAATCATATGAATTAATGTTTAGGCAATTTAGAAAAATAATTGAAAATCAGTTTCTCAGTCAATTTAAAAAAGTTTTTCTCAAAATTCGCTAAATTAACCCAAGTTCATATAGTAACAGGGTACTGCCGAGCTCACAAAATGTGCTATAACGCGGACTAAGTGTGCTGTAAAGCGCAACTTAATAGTGTTTTGGTTAGATTATTTTTGTTCTCTTTCTAAATCTTTATTGTTGTGTCGGGATAATAGTTAACTCTTAAAGAAATCATTAATAGCCCCAATTTATATTTTACACTAACATATTCTTAGAATTGTCAACTAGTTAAGGTAAAAAACGTACAGCATTTGTGCAACTTACCTCAGAATATATCAAAATGATAATAGTTTTTTTCTTTTCTCTTTTCTTATGCCATTTCTCTGCTATAATGATGTCTAAATTCATTTAAAATTAAGCTCGTCATATTTTTAAGACATACTGTAATAAACAAAAGTGCATTTAAATGTTTGAAATTGGTAAGCGAAGTTTAGGAAGACGCAAGCTGTTCTTTTGAAATTAAATTCCAAGTATGTTTTTAGTATTTCATAATAAATAGATACATACATAAAAACTTGTTAAGACATTCAGACATTATTAATGATTATTAATGAATTCTATAGCTTGGGATATTATTTATTTTCAACAAACATTCCACAATATTTTCATTAATCATGGTTTTCCCAAAGCATCAAACTAGTTGGTTTTAGATGTATCCTTAGTGAGTTTAAGATCTATGATATTTTTACAGCTCTGTGGACTTGATCTAGAAAAACTCTCTTAATGTATCTCGGCCATAACTATAAGCTCTTGTATCATATCGTGAATAGTGAATTCCTGCCCCGTTCATACATATCATCGTCTTGTTAATATCAATGTTTTAGCGGCAGCTAAATATAATGTATGTGTGGAATATGCCCACCATTTATATATAATATATATGTATATATATCTATATATATATGTATATAAATATATGCATATATAGTTTGGCGGATGACGCTGCAACACACCGCTACAGATACAATGAAGAAATCACGCATACGCTCTGTAGACAAGAGGGCCTTGCCTGCAACGCCAGTTGAAAGTAATTCTGAAATCTTTAAATCGCTATATGCAAAATGCTCGCCGAATAAAACGTTTCGATCACGAAACAGCCGTCTATATATACCGTATATATGTTTTTTATATATGTATATCAGCGCCTATGTTCTGTTCGGAGAACAAAAACAACAACAATATATTGTTGAAAATAATGTTGCTCTCTTGCCAGCTCTATTTTGAAATGTGTTTTCGATGATGTCTTTTTCTTGCTTTGCTTCTTTTTTTTTTTGCCGCCACGTATTTTTCCAATTTTGTTTTTCACAATTTAAATATAGAACATGGCTTCCAGGGGGAAGCAGAAGCAGAAATGGTATTAGAAAAGGGCAGTGGGTTAGCTTGGGGGAAAAGTACTAGAAAAAAGAAGCAACAACAAAAAAAAACTAGAAAAGAACGCCATATTGTCGTTTTGTAGGGAACTTGATCAGTTCGTCTATGCCTGGATGAATCTATTTTCGCCTTTATTTTCGTTCAAAGCATTTTAAACAATTTTCGCAGTCCCCCGCCCGCCGCAGACCGCCGCCTCCGCCTTCTTTTGTTTTAATTTATGAATTTAGAAAAATGTTTTTCTTTCTCGAGAGGCACAGCGACGTTTTAAAACAACTCGTTTATATTATTATTTTATTTTTGGTATTTGGCAAACAGGAAACATTGCCTGGGAGGGTGTCTTTTAAAGGGGTAACAAGGATACTCAAAAAAGGGGATTTCTTGAATAAAAATACAAAGTGGGTGAGTGATTTAAGTTAGAGGATTTATTGCCACAATTTATTTAAGTAAAAATTAGTTCCTAAATTTATGATAACTTCCATATAGTCAAAAGTTCAGTTAAAAGGGTTGGAGATTATTAATCCCTATAAAGAAGAAAGGAAACCTTATATCCTTTATTTCTTTCATAATTTATTTACCGTGTTTATTATGTTGCAAATATGTTTAAACCTATTGAGGATTGTTTTGGCTCATAACACTTTAATTTTGCAATTTCAATGGGTAGGCTAAGGGGGAAATATGCCAGTGCCCTTGCGGAAACTGAGGCTTATTCGGGGTTAAAGGCGAACCGTCGTCGTCGATGGTCAAACTTTTAGCGAGTGCGTCAAAGCAAAACACACGTCATAACCCTCTCTGACCCCCGTTGCTGTGCCCCCGCCCCCCCCCTTTCCGCGCCACCCCCTTTGCAATGGCCTTGCAACGCCCGCTCTACCTGACAACTATTTGTCGCTGCTCTGTCGTCGTCGTCGCCGTCGTCGTCGTCGTCGCTGGCTGACCCATTTAGGGTTATATATACACACGCCGCCATAGCCACCTCCTCCTTCTCGTCCTCCTCATCCACGGCTACGGTTGGAGAAAGTTGAGAAAAAATGCATTTAATCAACGGTGCCGTTCACGCTCCTTAACTTTGTTACTTAACCGAATAGACAGGCGACACTAAGAATTTTTAATAATAATTTACGAACATCACTTTTGCTTAATGGACTACTTGAGCGAAGAATTTTCAAAATGAAAAAAGTAACTAAGCTCGAGACCTCAGCCTGCACTGGTTGATAAAATAAGCAATTAATTAAGGAAGTTGCTTTCTAGCATTTATTATTAAAGAAGTAAGTTGGCTTTATTAAATGTTGCATTATAGTCAGACAACAGGGGCCCATCTGGAATATCACGCCTCTTTTTCACATAAATTTTAAGAAAATGAAAATAGTTATGTTGAATAGATACAATTATATATATTAGAACTGCAAAAACACTATTATTTTTCGATACTTTCAAAGTTAAATTTAATTATATTTTACAATTGAACAAACACAAACGAAAACTAATTAATTAAGAAAAAATAAACAAAAAAGGTTGAAAAAACTGTGAAAGTTAACAACTAACAATGTTAAAATAAGTCATGTTAAGTATACAAAAATTATAAGATACTAATACTTAGTAAATATCTTTTATATTTTAAAAGTCATGAATTTTGTGTTGTTACTAGAACACCAATTTATTTAAGTAACCTTGTAGCACTTGGACATTTTACAAATAAAGAAATACAAATAAATACCGATATATTCTTTAACCAACAGTTTACATTTTATTTTATTATTTATAAAGAAAAGTTAAATTATAATCAAGGTATTCAGAGATCCACATGTTCTGCTACAAGACGCTATCGAACGAATATCGATTAATATTTAATATCGTTAACTATCGGACAGCTAAAATGCAAAATTCAGATTCAATTTCAATTTATCGATGATCAGCTGTATCGATGGCAATAAAAGAAAAAACATAGATGTATTTGGATTTGGAAGTAATCAAAATAATATCGATATAAGATCGAACTATCTGACTAATTGCATTTTCCTTTGGCAATTTCCTTGGAATATTGAATTTTTATGCGGATCAAACTAAAGCAATTAAATATTACCTATAATTAATATTATATAATATTGTTTTAGTGCGCTTTCTCTCTTGTTTAATTTTGGCTTTTTATAATATTGTTAAGGGATGCATGTAGTATTAAAATGTATTTATTTAAAAGTAAAATATTTATTTTTGTATTATTTATTTATATTTTATTTATGTCTCTATGATGACGTGCGACATCTGCTCATCTGGCTCATCTGTGCCGGGGTGCAGGCTGTGCAGCAGCTTTGTGCACTAGTTTTCACCGCCCGTGTGACGTCATTGTTTCCACGGCGGACGTCATCGGAGAAGGCAGCAGCGAGGTCAGCGCATGCAACATGCAACATGATGCAGGAATATATGTATGGATTCCATCTGCACGCGCTCTTGGAAAGGAAAATGGCGCCTAATTGATTGATGGTCCAATAAACTGAGGTCAATCAGACCCACACAGCCGCCTTCCCCAGACCGCACTTGATATTCTCGCATTCCCAGAATTTTGCCCAAGCCTCTTTCCTGTTTTCCCTGCCAATGCAATTTTCCTGCCAATGTTGGACGTCATTGGTCTTCATTAGCCAAAGAAACGAGCAACGAAGGACAACAATATCCACGATAAAAGGGGGGCATGGGGCGTTCACAGCTTTTCCGAGGCGGTGGCAGTTGCACAGGCAGCTGCCATAGCGCCTTGAAAATTCTGCAGTTTTGTGAATGAAAATCCACAGCGTCATCATCAATGGGGCAATTCTGGTCCGGCGAAAGGACGAAAAGCGCTCAATGGCAACCGAAATAATGCAAAAACCATATAAATGTCAGTCCCCAGTCTCCAGTCTGCTGCCCCCTCCGGGAACCCATGATTCCGATTGTTTTCCATTGTTTCCATGGAAATAGGTGCTCTATCCCTCTATCTCTATGTGCGGGCCTTTGTCTCTGACTTCGGTTAGGGAAAAAGGGGGCAGGGCCCTTCATGATGATGACTTGGTCACTTGGCTGGCCATTCCAAAAATTTGAACGGAAGGGAAGCCTGATGAGAAATCTGAAAGAGGAAATTTAAAAACGGCCATTGCAATTGGAATTTCGATTGCAACGTTAATTGATCCAGTCAACAAGGACTTCAAGGATTTGTCCTCCTTGTTGAACTTTTTCCTGGCTAACGGGGAGCTTATAGTATAGCTAGGGGGACTCTAGACCATATCGATACATTTATAAGGCTCCCAGAGGCATTCCAGTTAATTCATTTTAATTTAATTTAAATATACAAAGTATATTTGAAATGTAGTCTTAATATGATTAAAAATAATAATAATATACGCGAAGAAAATTTTAAAGATAACCTTATATGTAGGTAAGTACTTAGTAAGTATTAATAATAATAGTTAAACTGTAATTGTATTTATATTAAGTTAAAATTAAGCTAATTAAATGATAGCTTTCATTGAAGACAGAAAATTAAAAGCAAATGAAAAGGTATCTGGTTCCTTTGAGGGCGTTTTAAAACTTTAATCTTGTTATTTATCCAGAAAGTCTGAAAGTCTCGAAAATGGCAAGACCTATTAGTTTCAAATTTGTACAAAGACTTCTAAACAATTTTTCTTAAACTGAATTCAAGTCTTTATTAAAATATATTTATATTTATATTTTTGCGAGGGCTTCCTGAATAACTATAACTCTTCTAAGCTAACTTCAAATGCTTAAAATAATTAAAGCAATAGTTTACTCAGAAAAATCCTTTAAAGCACCTAATTTGTAGAGCTCCCAGCTAGATGTAACGCCTTAGGTAAATAAGATTCCTTCTATACAATATCTTTTATATAAACAATGCAGATATTAAAAGAGGAAATAAAAGTTGCCATTCGGCAGTCAGGAAATCAGGAGCCAGAATCCGCCACAGAATCCGAGAAACAGACGACAGGCAATTGCATGAACAAATCGACAACGCATTCTTCTACAGAAGATTGCCACACAAAAAGCTATGCATATATACGTTATATATGCTAATTCGGAACGATCGTCGGACGCCACATATACACGTAATAGTGCTTGGCATTAGTCCGAAATCCACGCATGCACATAGCCCCGAATTATCGGGCACATACGTATACAATCTATATGGTCTGTGGCTATATATCTATATAGACGGCCCATGCAATGTATATAGGTGGCATAATAAAAATACGCTACTTGCGGGGCTCTCTCTCTCGCGCTGACTGGCCCCGTTAATAAGGTATGTATGTTATGTTGGCCCACACATCGAGCACTGCTCCTGGCCAGGTAGTTATCGGGGGAATCGAAAAATCGAAAATCAAAGTTCTTGAGACTGAAATGAAAACGTCGGGGACTGGTTGGTTACTTTGTGGTGCTTCTGGCTCTTCTGCCACAAGTTGACCCCGATTTATTTTTAGGAGTACACTAAAAATAAATGCGAAGGTCGGTCCATAATTGGTCGATTGGGCTTGGAGATGTAGAACCGGAGGCTGGAGGCTGGCGGCTGGAGGCCGGAGGCGGACTCCGCTGACTTGGACGCACAAACTGCATAAGGTCAAAGTGTCAACTGCAATCCGAGCAACGAGGAATAGGACTCGGCTTCGGTTCGGTTTGGGTTGAACTGTGCTCCTCCGGGCTTCCATTCATATAGGGAGGCCGATGGGCAATGTCAAACAGGTGTGCAGACGCCGTCGACGTCATTGCCGCTGCATAACTATCCGCCCATCTCGCCACCCCCTTCCACTGTCCTTCACGCCCAGCCAGCCTGCCAGCCTGCCAGCCTGCCAGCCTGCCAGCCTGCCAGCCTGCCAGCCTGCCAGCCTGCCGTCGTGCCACCGTGCCACTTTGTCATAGGAGGTTCCTCCAGTTCGAGGCCCTGCCGATGATACGAAACCAAACCCATGCCACAAGGCTTGCACAGTCATTCAAAAAGCTCAGGACCCTGTACAGCTGATACTGGCTATGCCCTTGTCATATTCGGTAAACAATTGTCTTAGAACTCTTTGTATATTTATTTATTATCTAAGTTAATTAGTTTTAATTAAGGAAAAGCTGAAATTTGGCGATCAAGAAATCACTAAATCTAAAATGTAAAAGTTTGCAATGCAATTTTAGAGGTACCGTATTCTGTGATAAATTTGTTTGTTTTTAAAGGATGTAACATTTAGCTTAGCATAATTTTCGATACCTTTTTAAGCGTTATATATCCCCTAAGGATTTCAGTTTGATTTAAAATAAAATAAATACATTCAGCAACTATTTCGTTACTTAGTAGTAGAGCTGAAAAAGTATCGTAGTTTTCGATGTTTCTTAAATGTAAACATCGATATATCGGCCTTAAACATCGATGTTTTTCCAGCTCTGCTTAGTAGGGTGCCGAAGAAGTCCCAAAATGATTTTTAAAACTCTTAAAAAAGTTCAATAAAAAGTGTGAGATACCGAATGTAAATGTATAATGGTGTAAAATATTTTACCCTTATTTTTTAAACCTTTTCAAAAAGTTTTAGGAACCCCAGTGATTTCATAATAATATAATTACATTATTAAAAATATTAAAGACTAAGAGATGCCCTATTAAACTGTAATATATTTCCATTTAATATATAATAATATTCAATAAATGTCGAACTTATATTCAGAGAACAGTCTTTATAAAATGTACAAATTCCATACAGGAGCTAGAAGCCGGCGACCACTGTGCGGCAACGCTGTCTGGAGCCCCGATCTGCCCCTTTTCCAACCCGGCCACGGTCCTGGTCCTGCCTCCTCATGGTCCTGCCTCCTCCTGGTGTCCACTGGCCGCTCCTCCTTTGGCGCGCTTCGGCTGGTGTCTGCTAACACAGTGACCTAGTCCCGAGTTCGAGACACGAATCCATGAATCCACGAATGGCGAATCGCTTATCGCGAGGACGAAGGCGGCGCTGTGACGTCACGCCTGGCATTCATTCACAGGATGTGAGGCGGCAGGCAGCGCGAGCAGCAGCAGCAGTCTCCTTAGCTGCAATGGCTCTCTGTGGCTTCGCTTTCATTGAGAAAACGACTCTCGTGCCAGGACCCAGCCCCAAATAAACTAAAAAACAAGAACAACAAAAAAGGAAAGAGGAAAACAGACCCCAAACGCGACCCCAGACATAATCTGCAAAGGACACCCTCTGCAACATCAGGATGTGAAGCTGCGTCGCAGTCGCCATCGCCGTCGCAGTCGCAGTCGCTATGATTTGAGCCTGGCTAGAGTTTACATTTTTAGTGAAGGCATCTGGTAAAATCAGTCGGCAACTCGCCTCCAAGCCCAGCAGTTGCGGCCAGCTCCAGCCTCCAGTCTCCCAAAAAAATAATAATAATAAATCCAAAGAATCAAAGCCAACTTGCCGCCAAAAGAAATCTGCAATTTGACTTCAGTTCTTCCCTTTTTTTTTTGTACATTTTTTTCTCTTTGTTGCAAGTGCCAAAAGTGAGAGTGCCAGTGATTATAGTTAATATTTAAGTTAAGAACATGTTCGAGAAAGTGTAGATAAATGCTCTGAGCTACGCGTGAGTTCCACTAAGCAAGTTTTGAGATTATTTCAATGCGAAAACTTGACACGTTGAGCTCGTTCGTGGCGGCAGATCGATGCAACTTTAAGTTAAAAACTTCAACTGAATAAGTAAAGTAAGTATTATAATTTCAGTTAAAAGATACACTTGAAGTCTGCAGTTTCCGCATGCTGTCAAAAAAAAGTATTTTGTATACAAAAAATAAGGTAATGCCCACAGTTTTATATGTCTAGCTTGACGAGATGCTTACAGATTATTTACATGTAACCAAAGGTTCTTCGGCAAATCAAAGAATTCATGAGAATTTTCCGTAAACATTCCCTTAAGTTATTCCGAATCATCAACGAATTTCCCCATTAAAAACCAATTTGGTAATTATCTTATTAATCAAATTATAAAGTCTAGACATAATATTTAAATCAAATTTTTGTTTACCACCAATAATACACAGGTTTTATTCTCAGATTTATACAGGAAATATGCCAGAGATTTCAAATCGCATGAAGAGTGGCCCAAAAGTATGCAATACAACACGTATTTTCATTGTTTTTGTGTCTTTAAACATTTTCTACGACCACTTTTTAAGACCTTCGGTAAGTATCACAAAATATTGCTTAATTTGAAGTGACATTTAAAAAGAAACATATTTAAATAAATATTAGGAAGACATCATTATCAGTTGTTTGTAAATAATTTAAAAATCAGCCTCTATGTTAAATCCTAGAAAACTCATTTCCTTAATCACCAGTGAATAATTAAGTAATTGGCTTAAGTAGGTATCAATAAGAATACCACTATGCCATTTTATATACATTTTTTCTCTTTTGATTCAGTGATTTAAATCTTAAAACTCCTAATGGCCAATTTAAGCTGCAAAAATCCTTTGTTTATTCCTCGCCAAGCGCCACACAAATTCCATTTCAGGGGCAACTCAAATATTGTTGACACTGTGACGGAACACAAAATGGGCGGCTCCTTGGCCGGGGTGGGTGGTGGTGGCTGGGAAAACGAGATATATAGCAACATGTGACGGCGACGAGCCTGCAGAGGCCATTTACCCGCCGCCGCTGCCGCCACTGCTGACGTCATAGTCTCCTCGATGTGCAGACCCAGTAACCCAGTGCCGAGCGAACCCAAAGTCCGAAGATGGAACGAAGATGCCGTCAAGATGAGGCGGCCGAAAAGTGAAAGGAAAGGAGACGCACGGCGAGAAAAATATCAAAGTAAGTCGGGTTTGAGCGGCTTAAGTTACTGATGGTCTTGGAAACACCTGTAAAGGTGTGTTAAGGTAAGCCAGGATCTAGTTTTAATCGCTAGGTCGTCAAACATTATCTAAAAATTTATTCTTGATAGTATGCCACAAAATAAGTTGGTAAATTTCACATATACCTAGCATTGCATACTTTTAGATAACATTTTAATACGTTTTAAATCATGTCTATACGGGGTGCTCCAGAAATCAATAGCGTTTCTAAAACCATTTAAAAGAGGTGTCCAAAATGATGCCACAAAATTGTTAATCGTAAAAAACACAAATTTTAACTCACAAATTGCATTGCATTCGTTAAGACACGTTTTTTAGAGTTTTAAAAACCCTAGCGATTAACTTCTGATTATATGGCATACTTTTAAATAGGTTTAAATAGGTTTTTAATAGGTTTCAGATATTATTTAATTATAAACCGATTTAGTTCTGCCCTCGCCAGTCTCCTGCTTAACTTACTTACTTTTAACTTACTTTTAAATAATTGTAAATAAAATACGCCTTTAATATATTGAAGCTGGAGACTGCAATGGGAGTGTGTGCCAGTTAATTTTTTTGGAACCTTCTACATATATTTAGAAGCCCTTTCCTTGTTCCCTTTTTCCTCAACAATTTTCACATTTCCCGTTCGCCGCTTTCCCGCATTTGCATTTTCCGCTGCTCGCTGTTGGCTGGGCAAGGACTCTTTGCCATTTCTTTCCGCTCTCGATTATCTTTGAGCACTGTGACGTGGCACGAAGGTCGCTGCTCCTCGCTGCAAAGGACATGTGTGACGCGCACACAGGACCTCCGGCAGGAGTCGGCGTGTCTGCGTGCCTGTGTTTTGTGTGTGTGTTTGTTGTGTGTGTAGTGTGCCCATTTAATTACAACGTTATTCCATGAATATTGATTGAAATCAACATCGACGGGTGCCCCCAAAGACGTTCGCAATAATACAAAGCCGAATCCCATGTTCCGCGATTTAATCAAGTCCAATTTGGAGCCGCCAAGTTTTTGACATTTCATTTCAATTACACTGCAATCAGAGCCTGCAACAGCCACTGCAGTCTGAGTAAGAATAAATAAGTTCGGGGCTAAGCCTTCACCAAACTCGTATATTCAATTTATCAATTTATCCCTTTCCCGCCTCACTTGTCCCTTTCGTTTTTTTAATTAATCACTGAGAAGTCACAAGTGTAAATGTCGAAGGCCAAAATTGTGCTCAAAGTTTTACAACAATTTTGTAGTTTCATCAAGGGCCTAATATTTAATTTATATTCGAGCTAACTTTCGGGGCTGATTGATTTTGCCAATTGCATTATCATGTCAGTGATTTGTGTTGTTTTACGTTATCAAGAGTAATTGGAAAAATTCCGTTTTATTTTATTTATGATCTCGGGTCAAGGGAATCAACCTTCGTTGAAGCAGCGGCAGATATAAGCTCTGAATGTTAAAGCCGGTGAGCATTGGGTTCTTATGAGGAAGAGGCGGGCTACCTTTTGAAAAAGCCTTTGCTAGTTTGGACATATTAAAATATATAAATAGTTAAATTTCGATTTTAATTTGTAACATTCCCAGTATTTATGTATTTTAATACATCGTTTTCCGTTTAAGAGTCCTCTAATTATTTCCAAAGTCATATTTGGGGTGGTCTAGAAATCAAAAATGGTCTTAAGTTCCTTTAAAAGGTTTCTAACAATATGTTTATTTTATTTTTTATGTACTAAATTCAGTGTTCATGTTCTAGCATCATTTCGGAGGCCCTTTTAAAGGATTCAAACCCTCTAGTATTTTCTGTAACAGCCCCAACTTATTCTTTAAGTGTGCCTTCCAATTATTTTCTGTTGAAAAAATATTTATGTACATATGCAAGTTATATCTTTTTCCTGTTAAACATAGACTGATTATTTTTAAGCATTTATTGGTAATTAAGTTTGAATTTTCAGGACAAGTACTTTGCTTGCATTTATAAAATATTTAACAATTTATTATTTACATATGTAAGTATAGTAAGTTTTATATATATTTATATATATTATATTCTAAATAATTTATGTGTTCTTGCTAATTAGCTTTGTATTTTAATATACATTTTTAATTGCAATTAAATCGCTGGACCCTGGGCAATTATAATTTCTCGTAGCATACTGATGGGCGCCAGCGACAACGATGACAGTTGTGAAAAGCTAAAAAAAAACTGAAAATCGGAAAGGCGGAAAGCCGGAAAAGCACCGGCAAATGCTGTCGGAAATTATGGTTTCCCAAGAAACAAGAAACAAGGCAAGGAGGCCTCTGCAAACTGATCGCTGCTGGCCTCCTTGCCGCAGACAATCTGTCACTTGATACGCGCTAAGCCCCGCTCGCTCGCCATTACCTTTGTTGAGATTCCCCACGGAGGGGGAACACACACACCCGCCTACTGGCCAGGTCGGGCCAGTTCCAGGTCCAGTTTGGTACTCTTGTACGGGCGCTGACCAGCCAAGCATTCCAAGCTGCCCCCATACCGGCCCCGGAGATGCCGTAGAAGTGTCCACCTGCCTTTTGCCTTCGCCTCCGCCTCCGCCAAGGCCCTCCCGTTAATTTTTCAACACCCCCGCGTAAAAAAGGGGATGAACTGCAGCGGGACTCCTTTTCGACCAGTGATTGTGGGCAGCAGTTGCAGTTGCAGATCATATTTCGTTCCCGTTCCCAATGGGGCGGGCGCTGGTCAAGAACCTTTTGGAAACCTGCCTCAATGTCTGGCTCTCTTTTCGGTGCCAGTGCTGGCTTTTCGCCGATCGAAGCAGAGTCCCCAGAAAAGCAGCAAAGCCTGAAAAGTAGGCAGCGTTCCGGGGGACACACACTAATGCCCCTTAATAATATTACACACACACACACACACACGCTGCACCGCGCCACGCCATGCCACGCCACGCACACACATCTAAGTCTTCGCACTCGGCTTGGGCTGTGCACTTCTGTAACGTACACCGACACACGCGTACACCCAGGCACACACACACGCACACACATGCGCATTTTGAAAACTTAAACAAGTTAAACACAGGAGGGATGCAACGCCGCTGCCACTAACGACGCCGGCGTCGACGTCAACGTTGCCCACCTGGCACTATAAAAGGTGAACGGCGGACCGAACAATGTCTCAGTTAAATGCCGTTAATTAGATGACAACCAACAGCAGCTGCCAGGATCTACAGAACTACCAAAATATCAAACCAATAAAACAAATAACAAATCTAAAACTATAACAAAAAAGAAATTAAAAAATGTAACAAACATTTATTTTTTTGTAAGTGACAACAGGATCAAACATTTCGGGATATCCCTACAAAAGGCGCAGTTTTTTTTTAGTTGTGATGCCGTGTTTTTCGTGATGAAAAGATTTCATTATCATGTTTTTTTAAAGCGGTGCCAAAAGAAATAACCAAAACAAGCACAGTGTTCTTCTTGGCTATTCGAGAGATATTGCATACTTTTAGACAGACGTTTTGGGAAATTCCGAGTCGCTGGCGTTATGAAAACCACCAACAAAGGTATGCTGTGGAAAACCAACCAACAGAGATCTTTTTGGATGCACCCCCAAAGGATTGGCAGTCTTTTTTGAGGGATTTGAAATCACTGGCGATTTCTCCACCAATTAGGCCAATCAAATCGCAAGAAAAACGGACTTCAATTGAAAATCAATAACCTGGGCAGCTGCCCAGCTCAACGACGACGTCGATCCATATTAATATAATATTCAAAAACTTGCCCCGGCCCTCTAACGTCGCAACGCAACTAGCCTGGAATTTTGAACATATGTCGGGGACGTCCTCATCACTTATTCAGCATTCCGATTCGGCAAAGCCCACAACTAACTCTTGACCCCAAATTCTAATCCCAAATACCAGATATACCCAAAATCCTCAACCTGCATCAATGATTCGGAGACAGCGACGCGATACGTTTCGATTTCAAAAAAAGGTGCTTATTGCAGCTGCTGGCCACTGCACAAGATTAGATTTAAGACTCTTGTGCGTGTGACAGCGGCTATTGTAAGAGGCCATATAAGCAACATAGCCAACATATCACACCCGAGGCCTAAGGTCCCATGTGTCTGTATAAGCGCTCCGCCGTTTGCCCTAGAAGCCCTAGAAGGTGACCTAATGCAATTATTACGACGATTACTGACAACTATTTTATTTGTTTGTTTTTTTTTTTTAATTTGTTCCTTAAAACTGGCTAATTTCAGCTTTGATAAACGTAATAAAGACTCGACTATCTTCAGTGTGTAATATTTTCAGCAAAGTCGTCAACACATTTATCTAAAAGTATATATAAATGTAAGTCGTATATTTAGAGTTTTCAATTAAAACAAGAGAATAGTTATAGTGAGATGCCCGGTACTCAAATCTTTGAACCTTATTGAAAAAAAACAAGCGTGTTCTTCATAGCTATATTTACGAAACTATGTTTTCGATCAATTTAAAACAGAAAGCAGGATATTACAATAACTTGTACAAATAATTCTACAAAATAAGTCGGAAGCCATCCATTTATTTTGGGTTAATTGTGGTTTTGTGATTTGTGAAACATACAGTTTCATTTAAATTACTTGTTATTATTATTAATATTAATTCTAATACAATATTTTTGTAAATTAAGCCATTTTATAAAAAACTCACGACTAAGGGCATAGGAAGCTGAGCTCGTTAAGCAGTTCCGCCAGCGTCCGGCTTAAGGACTATTGGTATTCTCGGGGGGCAGGCTGGGCCTTAGGTTCCTGATATCGAATGTCTAAAGCGGAACATTATTTTAACTTCAAATTTTCTAATGAAATGTGCACGTGAAAGGAGAACAAGCAGACCTGCATTTTTCTACATCAAATCGAATCTTGTTTGCAAAAGAAAAAAAAATAGTTTACTCATGGGCCCATCGATGTTTATTTCACACCATCAGCAGGTCAATCTAGCTTGTATTTATTTTTCTAAGTATTTTTGTCTGATTCAAACTCGGATTTGGCAAAAAAAAAAAACTCTTCCGGCAGCAACAACTTCCGTTTTTATTGCAAAGGTTGCCAGACCGTTGACCTGTGTAAACACACAGCCAGCTTAAAATACTTATAAAATTAAAAGGTGAGCATAAATATTGTAAATTAGAAGTAAAATCTGGTTTTCACAAATGAATCGCTTTAATTTAATAACTTAAATAATGACAGTGCACTAAATACGTATTTGAATTGGATGAAATTGAACTATTTACAAGTTGGCAGCTCTTTTTTTTTTAAATAAGCTGTTTTTGCTCTTATTTTGTTTAAAGACGAACAATTGTTTAAAATAAATTTAAACAGTCTACTTACTTAAACTGCTGACTTCTTTGTTTTAATAGGTAAATATTCGGAAGTTATTTACTGCTTAAACCACTGACTTAATTGTTTTAATAAGCAGTATAAATTACCAAATATACCGAAAACGCTAGCAAAAGTTTCGTGATAACCAGAGCACGAAAATCATATTCTATACTATACTATATATATATTATCATATACAAACATTTACTAATCGGTTCTATTACAACTATTTATTTGCTGTCGTCATCAGATCCGGCCCGATCCAACTTATACGCTACTTGTAATAGAAAGAAGACTATTTGGAAACATAAATCTTGATAGCTCTAAAACTGAGCTTGCGTTAAACGGCTAAATCAAAATGACTAAAATTATAATACGGGCTGCAAGGCTATAAAACCTAATTAAATTAATAAATAAAACTAGGTGAAGTAATCGAGCGCACGAAACGCGACCTTTCGGAAATGGAGTACATTATCATATAGCACAAAATGTTTTTTGGTATTTACTATATTTGTATTTTAAAACTAAAAAAATGTAACCTATTCATATATAATTAAAATAAATGTTTAATAAAAAGTCTACTAGAAATAAGTTTGAATGCATTTTAAAATAAAATTTAGTTTGCTGGCACCTGTTTTCAATTTTCTGTTTTTTTTTTTTGCAAATTGTAAAACAGTATGTTTTGTCTTTGCAAAATTAGAACTAAATGCCTTTTTCAACAACAAATTTGATCTTTTTTGGTCTATTAAAGATTATTTGACACCACCAGAAAATTAATCAATCATCTAAATCAAACAAATTTTATTTGCTGACCCCACTGATTTAGCAACAAAATATCGGTCTTAGGTAACAACAACTCTCGTTTTGGTTACCAAGGTTGCCGGACCGTTGGTGGAACATAGGGATGTTATGTTTTAAATACTCTAAAAATTAACAAGTGAGCATTTATAAATTTAAAAAGGGTAATAAATATTTTAAATATAATACGATTCAGAAAATGTTTTATTTACAGTAGAAACGTAATTGAGACTGTTTAAAAGTTGATAGCCCTTTTTTAAAGTAGTTTCTACCGTTATTTTGCTTCAAAACAAACAACAATTAAATACATCAACGTGGTCAACTGTTCGAACACTAACATTGATTAAATATTCCGATAATAAAACGATAGCTAAAATTTCGCTGGAACCAGAGCAACGCAAAATAAGAAACAAAGCCCGCCTGATAGTAAACAATTAATGTTGCTAGAAGAATGTTGGGCAACACCCAAATATATAATTCCAAAGAGTATACGAACTTCGCGCCTAAGGTGTATCATTGTTTTACAATCCTAGAGATGCCCGAACTAACTATCGTTTTTGAAAGACGTTCGATGTTTTCGTAACGATAGTAAATAACATCAGTGTATCCATCTCTAGTACTTGTGACACCAAGTAAATTGCTGCCCAGGATCGGATACCAAACATCAGAAAAGGAGCAATTGGACCGTCTGAAGAAGCATGGCACCGCCACCGCTGAAAGCGCAGCCTGTGCCGCAGCATCAACATGAGGAGCAGACAGCGCCGCCGCCGCCGCCAACTGGGCAAAATATAGCGCCGTCGGGCGTGTTTCCTGGTAAGTCCGAAATGGCTTTCAACACTTACACCTGATGCACCTCACGCTTCTGTTCTTGTTCACCTTCGCCAGGATCCCTTACACCCGGCTGGAATGACCCACCGCCAGTATCGGCGGACGCTTCAGCCAGCAACGCGAGCAGCCGACGCCCACGTCTCGATCTCCGCAAGCGCGTAGCCCACCCGCTGGACGGGCAGCCGGGCTATGTGGCGCCACCGGCCGACATGGTCTCACCCCGACCAGTGGCTATGGTGCCGCCTCATCGTCAGATGCCGTATCCAGATGTGAATGGCGGCGCTGGTGCAGCTGGGGATGCGGGTGGTCCCGGAACGGGACCGGCGAATGTGCGACTACCACCGCTGGCGCAGGATGCTGGCCTCGATCCGTCCAGGGTGCCTGTGGCCAGGGTTCCGCCGCGGCAGAAGTAGCAGACAGACGAAACGAGACGAGGCGATGCGTCGCATGTTTAGCACGTACACATAGGTTAGGTCTCCACTCAAAATTGCTGTGTTCCGGGCGGGCCAAGAAAATCGATATTTTTCTATAAAAATCCACTTAAGACACCATTAAAACTACAAATAAAACTACTGGGCCGGGTCCAATGAGCCCCTAATCATGCAGTTCTTATCATTAAATGCTTTTTTCAGGCACTCCAAGTGTTAGGTTTATTCAACAACAATCAAGAAACAACAAAACATAATGCAGTATTGCGGAAATACAGTCGATTGAGCCCTTTCCCTTCACCAAGGCAACTGGGTGCCATCTACATTAAGGAAGCTACCGTTATGCTGCTCGCTCAGCCCGCAAATGGTCTTCACAATTTGGCCCGTGCTGGTGGGCACGTCCATGGGAGCGTTGCTGCCGCCCATGTCAGTGCGCACCCAGCCAGGATGAAGGCTTACGCAGAGGATGCGCTGCGGAAACAGATCAATGCTCATCGACTTGGTGGCTGCGTTTAAAGCTGACTTGGAGGTGCGGTACGCGTACATGGCGCCGTCCGTGTTCAACTGAATGGAGCCTAAGATAGAGGACATGTTGATGACGGCGGCCCGGGCCACGCCCATTGGCTGCGTGGCGTTCAATTTTGCCGCCTTGTTCAGCAGCGGCAGGCAAGCCTTGGCCAGCATTATGGGCACCACCGTGTTCGTTTGCAGCGTATCCAGCAGGTCCTGCGATCGGGTAGCTGTTATACGCGTTGACTTAGGCGCTATACCAGCGTTGTTGAAGAGCACATTGAGTCCCTGATCCTTGGTCACGCACTCGATGTCAGAAACCAGCTTGTCATAGGCCTCAAAGTTCCTCAGATCTACGGGGAAGTAACAATTTACTGGTATTTCGGGGATATGACAAGCGAATACCCACCAATCTCCAGGATGTGGATGTTGGAGTGCTTCTTGGCCAGATTCTCCAGTTCCTGTTGGAGAAAATTTACTGTTACTATTATAATTACTATTATATTAAATACACCAATTTGTGGGTAATTAAGATATCATTATATTATTTAAAACAGGAAGTATCAGTAAATGTTTAAGAAATGTTCTAGAATTTCGAAAGCGATGACACATATAGAACTGGCAATCGATCAGAGTCTCCGTGCAGGCTATCGATTGGCGTGCCGCAATGACGCGCCTCGCAAACGGGCACACTAAACACGAAAAGCGTACAAAAGCTATTGCAAAAAGTTAGCGCCGCTTATTTCCCATCTTCGTGCCTTCGCCGTCAGAGTCGAGCAGCCCACACACAACCACAGACCGCTCACACACAGTCCGTACGGAACTCAATAACTGTTTTCTCTTCGACCCCAACTCCGAGATTTTCCGCGTCGCCGCACCATTTACTATCCGTTGCTGATCCTGTCGCTGAGCCTTATCCACTTGGACAAACTACCAAAAACACAGCAGAGAATGGCGCCCGTGCAAGGTGAGTACAGCGAAATCGGGTTCTAAGTCTCAAGTTGGATTGACTTAGCTAGTTCTGGTTAGTTGTTCTTGTGGATTGTTCGCGTAGTTTCGCGGGGCTGTGAGTCACCCCGGCGGTCACCGATTGCCGTCCAGCGGTCACTGTTTATCCCCCTGCTTACCGTGGCCTGCGCTCGACTGCGGCATGTAGTAAAGAGATGCTGTGGCGGCTGAGGCAGAGCGACCAAAGCCTTGACCAGGCCCAGACCCAGACCGCGGTTGCAGCCCGTTATCAGGATGGAGTTCATGTTCCGTTTGTTCTGCGAGTCGCTGCGTCTGTGATGTGATCTCCCGCGGAACGAAATCTAATCTCCGGCCCTCGCTTCGCCTGGTACTCGAGATTAAGGCCAACTAATGAGTTGTCGAGTCGTGAGGGTGCAATAAAAAGCGCTCGCGGCGGTGGAACTAAGGTGACTGTCTAGCCCAACTATTCCCGTGGATTTCACCAGATCGTCCGCTTATCGGCGCCTCGAACGCGACTTTATTGGCGTAACAAAAAAAAAAGGGAAAATCATTTGACGGGCGGCCGGCACAGCTGGCAGTGTTGCCAACCATCTGCTAGTTATCGATACTACGAGTGCGCATTGCCAAACGTGCGGAACCCCAAAAATGTTTCAAATTCTAATCCCCAACTGTTGCTGCAGCTATTGCTGCTAATTGGAATGCGTCCATTTGCATGTGCATGCAAATGAAGGCACACATGGCCTAACTTCTATAATCTGTTGCTTCTCATTTTGATTCTGCCGCCGTTGCTGCTGCCGCTGCGCTATCGGCACTCCGCTTTGCCACGCGCATTCGCATCGCTGTGCGCTGCTTTTGTTACGTAGCCGCCGTCTATCGGCGCATTTGCTGTCCACCGCTTTCGCAGCATTCCCGGCCAAACCGCGACGCGCTTGTGTTGTGTGTTCGCTCCTCCGCTCTTTTTCCATTTCTTTGTGAAACGCCATTGTTATTACTGCCCCTAGCCGCGGGCTGATTGACGTGAAAGTTAACCGGGGGTGAGAGGGACCCACAAAAGATGTCGCTCACCTTGTGGAGCTCGAGATGCTCCGTCACGTTTGTGCGGCAGTGCTCGACGATTTTTACGTCTAATTTTGGTTCTGGCTCCGTCTCCATTTCGGGCATTCTCCAACACATTTCCAACTCCCCACATCTGCTCCACCATCAGCAAAGAACCATGAGCTCCGCCGTACTTGGACGTCAAGATGGCGGAACACAGTCACAGCAAAATCAGGGCAACTCCGCACCGAGCGGTGTCCCTCCCTTCAGGCATCCCCACTGCGACCGCCAGGCTATGTACGCCCAGCCGGTGCGCCAGGCTAGGACCAAAGGAGGTGAGCACACCGATATCGATAGCAGCAACACGATCGTGTTGGCAACGCGGCGGTCGACCGCCGATAGTCGGGTTACGCGTGAATTCTGCGTTTTTGTTATTGTGGTTTCTCCTGTTACCTCGCCGCTGCCGCCATTATGCAATAACCGTTAGTTGTGAAAGACCATAGACGCCCTGCCCGCTTATCTGCGGCACGTATTTCGCAAAGGTTTTATATGCCGGCATTCGTTTACTCCACATTTGCACAGTCATCGGCCCATCGGCGTTCGTTCGCACCCCCCGCACCAAGTCCAACTGGAATACAGTGGCGGCCAAGAGATTAGCACACGCATACCAACCACAGATCAATCATGCTCCTCAAATACAGCCATTTGCTATGCGCTTTGGTTGTGGGAGCTAAAAAGACAGCTTTTCAGTCTAAAGGTGCTAAGTTTTTGTCTGCACATCGGGCATATCTTTGTTTAGTTTTACTTCCACCTTTAAATTTCCTTTAAATGTAGAAAAACGGTAGATTTAATATTAATCGATATTCGATAATAAGTACTTCGAAGCTTTTCATCAGAACATTGTCTTAATACCGGTTTTATTTGCATGCATTTAGCTTTTTCAATATGCAAGATAATATTTTATTTATATATACTTAAATTGTATATGTATGTACATATGTACATATGTATGTATAAAGTACGTGTGAATTTCGTGAGTGGAAGATGCTCTTGGGCGATACAGATACTACAACCCTTTGCGGAATGTTCGAGAACCTCTGGGTTGGTAGTGGTGGCCATGATGATGATGATGATGATTTCACCATATCTGTCGTGTGCAGTCCACTTATCGGTGCTCGCAAACACATCTTCGATAATTGCATCGTCACAGCCCGCGCTTCCGTCATCGTCCTAACACTTGGCAATTAATTGCAGCATGACGACACAACACAGTATTTGATATTGTTTATAACACAAAGTTGATGTGAGAGTGAGATTCCAGCCGATAATACCCGTTGTTGCCAACTTACTTTTAAGGGCGTAACCATGGTAAATCCGGCGGGTCAAAGCAAACCACCGGGCCGAAGGCGTGGGCGTAGGCGTAAGCTTGGGGCGTTATGGAGGCGTCACTCGGCGGGGCCATGTCACAGATGATTGCCCCAGTTTGATTTGCCAGCGACCCAAGGCGACATGGCATGTGGCAGGGCAGCCGTATCGCCGCCTGGCATCTAGGAAAAGTTTCCGCCAAGGCAAAAAGGAGAAGGATTGCTAGGCGTCGATTGCAGATTGCAGGCCGCCCGCCGCCAGTCTTGGTTCCAATTTCAATCCCGATGCATCTGTTTGAGTTCGTGCCCGCTTCCCAGCTGGCCGAGGGTGAACCGCGCCACCGGAGGAGCATTTACCGCTCCACCTATCTGGACATACGCCTGCGCGAGGAGCCAGCGGAAGCCAGGAGTGGGTTACCAACAGCAGGCATATATTTGTGGTGATAAGGGATATGCCTCCAGAGGGAGGCATAAATTCACGATTATTTATTTGTTTTTGTTGGTGAACAATGGGAAAAACAGGGTTTTTATTATCGCAGAGGCTGGTTAGTAACCAAAAATCCAAGCTTAACTCTAATAAACTAGCTTTAAACTCCTCTGGGTCGAGGTTATTCGCCAGAGAAAACCAACCGGAAAGACTACGGGTGACGAAAAACCCCATCTGATTCATAACATCCCAGAGATGTAGCTTTAAATACTTAGTATAGTTGTAATAAGACCATTGCTAACTGCTATTATACCATTCCCTGGCAGGTTCCTACGACTACGATTTGGTTGTGATTGGTGGCGGGTCAGCTGGCCTGGCCTGCGCCAAGGAGGCGGTACTAAATGGAGCCCGCGTTGCCTGCCTGGACTATGTGAAACCCACGCCCACGCTGGGCACCAAGTGGGGCGTTGGCGGCACCTGCGTAAATGTCGGTTGCATACCCAAGAAGCTTATGCACCAGGCCTCGCTCCTGGGCGAGGCTGTCCATGAAGCGGCCGCCTACGGCTGGAACGTGAACGACAAGATCAAGCCGGACTGGCACAAGCTGGTGCAGTCCGTGCAGAATCACATCAAGTCCGTCAACTGGGTGACTCGTGTGGATCTGCGCGACAAGTACGTATATCTACACTGCCGATCAATGAAATAGACAAGTACAACGTCAATGAGTAGTAGTTAGTTATTCTTTCAAAAACTTCTTTAACATTACATTTGCATTTTAACGTTATTTATGACTAATCTAGTCTTGTGAGTGAGCACCTTTTATAAACAATAACTAACGTATATCGGTGTACCTTTAGAGATTCATAATGCTTTGATTAATCCTTTGCCTTCTGCTCTAGGAAAGTGGAGTACATCAACGGACTTGGCTCCTTCGTGGACACGCACACCTTGGTGGCGAAGATGAAGAGCGGCGAGCGCACCCTCACCGCCCAGACCTTCGTTATTGCCGTGGGCGGCCGTCCCCGCTACCCGGACATCCCCGGTGCCGTGGAGCATGGCATCACCAGCGATGATCTGTTCAGTTTGGAGCGCGAGCCCGGCAAGACCCTGGTGGTGGGTGCCGGTTACATTGGCCTCGAGTGCGCCGGGTTTCTGAAGGGTCTCGGGTACGAACCCACCGTAATGGTGCGTTCCATTGTGCTGCGCGGCTTCGACCAGCAGATGGCTGAGCTGGTCTCCTCATCGATGGAGGAACGCGGCATTCCCTTCCTGCGCCGCACCGTGCCGCTGTCCGTGGAGAAGCAGGACGATGGCAAGCTTCTGGTCAAGTACCAGAACGTGGACACCGGCGAGGAGAGCCAGGACATCTACGACACCGTGCTGTGGGCCATCGGTCGCAAGGGTCTGGTCGATGACCTTAACCTGCCCAAGGTTGGCGTCAAGGTTCAGAAGGACAAGATCCCCGTGGACTCGGTGGAGGCCACCAATGTGGCGAACATCTTCGCCGTCGGCGACATCATCTATGGCAAGCCGGAGCTGACGCCCGTTGCCATTCTTGCCGGTCGCCTGCTGGCCCGACGCCTCTACGGTGGCTCCGATCAGCGCATGGACTACCACGATGTGGCCACCACTGTGTTCACGCCCCTGGAGTACGCCTGCGTCGGTCTCAGCGAGGAGGAGGCGGTGAAGCAGTATGGAGCCGATGAGGTAGAGGTCTTCCACGGCTACTACAAGCCCACGGAGTTCTTTATCCCCCAGAAGAGCGTCCGCTACTGCTACTTGAAGGCGGTGGCCGAGCGCCATGGCGATCAGCGCGTCTATGGACTGCACTACCTTGGCCCAGTGGCCGGTGAGGTGATCCAGGGATTCGCGGCCGCCCTCAAGTCCGGCCTGACCATCAACACACTGATCAACACCGTGGGCATTCACCCCACCACCGCTGAGGAGTTCACGCGGCTGACCATTACCAAGCGTTCCGGGGCCGATCCCACGCCGGCCAGCTGCTGCAGCTAAGCGGTATCTGCAAAGACGCCAACGCCTCTCGATGAATAGTTGTTGCCGCTAGCCAGCGATCGAAGAGTTCGAAAAGTTCCGTTTAAGTTTCCGCAATTAAAACACCCACACAATAGTAGCTCCGCGCGGGCACTAGGGCGCACCCATAGGGAATGTCGGGTGGCCAACGCTTCGTTCGGCTACGGTGGAACTACCCAACTACCCGCGATCCCCCCACAGCCCATCCGAAATGCAATCAAAATTTTGAATTTGTTTAAAACCCCATGAAAGTAACCACGAATTCCCCTTAAATGTACGGTAGAAAAATATAATTTTTCACCAACAAACAAAACGTTTTTCTCATTTATTTGTAATGACTGGGCATGGTTGGAAGCTGATATCTACACATACATAAGTAGATTCGGAGGAAGGAAACCATCACAAATCACTCCGTCTTTGGATGACAAAAGAGTTATTTTTAAAAAATTCTGCAGCTTATTTGAAGGATCAATTTGGGACTCTGAAATCACTCCTTTTAGGACTCTTAAAGGAACACCGTATGCATATATATTTTTTCCGCCAAATATGCTCCTTTGAGGCAATTTTCGGAGCCTCCCTAGGAGCAAATTTGGGCCGCACAGGGAATCCTAAAGGAGCGCCTAAACTACTACTACGCTCAGAGCATTACTACGTTAAGAGTCTACCAATAGTCCACCGCGAAGTGTACTTTTTTGTAAGCATGAAAGAATCCTACGAGAAAATTTTGGTGGCCTAAAGTGGAGTGCACACATGTCTGCTAGCACAAGAAATGTCAAATCACGGGTCTCTGTTCATAAAAACATACATACTCGTATTTGAATAGAGAGTAATAGTATATATTTATAAATATTTATCTCAGTTCGTCTGAACACTTAACCCACAAGAGATTCCCGTTAATCTAGTTTTTCGATACCAGAACAAGGACTCCTCCCACTTATCACTCTACTTAGGAACAAGGAAAATTCCCCAAGCCAGTTTGGCCTCATTCACAACAAGGCTTTCCTTTGCTTCCGCCAAGAAATCAATCAGTTAAGACAGCGTGTCGGGTTTATCGGATGTCTTGACATCATCGTATGCATGGACAATGGTAATGGCATTGTGCGGTCGCCTCCGATTTGACCTTTTACCAAAAGCTGGCCTAATTGAAAATTCAATTGCGATGTACATAGATACCTTCATCCGAAACGAACAAGGGAGCAAACCATGTCAGTCACGCACTCTCCTCAATCAAAGGAACAACTTGAAGGCATTTTCGAAATCAATTAAAGGTCTATAATTCAATTTTGCGCACGATGATAATCGTGAACTTATCACGTTGCAACATGCAATCAATTTTAATCGATTGTAATCTATTATAAAATTACAACATGAAATAATGATTCTTTAAGTTTATTAAAGATGAATGCTCCTTAAATATATTGGTCATATTGCTGGTTTACTAAATCTTACATTAATTAAAAGGGAAGGAAGTGGGTCAGCATTCGCATTAGCGATTCTTTTGAATAAGAACTTTGAAATTATGCGAAAACAAAAGGAAATAAATCAAAACTAGGTAAATATGTATATACCATTAACACATAAGACTTGCCAAATCCAAGAGCACTGGGTACCCTTCTAACGATACAAGTTTCACAAAATACCCCTTGTAAACTACATAGCGACAGTACGCAGAGAAGGAATATATTAAAAAATGGAAATAAGTCCGACCCCTGCTATTTATTCCAACCAAATCTTTCCCAACGCTTATGTTATGTCCGAAAATCCATGAGAGGCCCCAACAACCTACTACCCCACAACAATAAGAGACCAACTCATTAAATACTTTTAATAAATAAAGCTATTACCGATCAAGAAAGAACTAAGCTTGTGGATCGTCAGACTTGTTACAGTTTCACACTAGCTTGTCAATGGATCCATTGACTCCTAAGCCCTTTCAAATTCTATCCATTAAAATGTGCCCTGGAGACCTTCTCGGAACTTTCTGTATCCTTCGCAATAACCTTTAAGTGTTAAGATAAAAAGAGATCCCGTAAGGACATTGAATTCTTATCCAATCTGTTTTTTTTAACTGTTTTTATGTTTTCCTTCAACACCTTACTTCATCACTATTATAAATGTTTCTATGCTACAGTAAAAGCGGATATAATCTTAAGATTGAAATCTCTAAATTCATATCCACATGGAACAGAGCGAGAGGGCACTCGGTCCCAAGACTCTATTGAGTGCACGCATTGGTATTTGAAACAAATGTGACACAACAGTCTTTCGTATAGCCTTTATAACTAGTTGTTTATGCTTTTGTAATTTTAAACAATTGTTTCTGGGTTGTGAGGGAAGCAACAATTTCGAATTATTTCCGAAAGCATGGAACAATTTGATAATCGCTAAGAATACATCTTTCGTTTCGGGTGCACTTCGTTTAAAGATCAATTATAAACTGACTAAGATTATTGTGTTGAAAAATTTTAAAATGCTTAGAGAGATAACATTAAGAATGGTAATTTTTCATATCGCTAATCTCATTTATTGCCGATCTAAAAAAAATTAAGCTCGAAAAGTATTATAACGCCCATGACGGCGTTATAACACTTTTACAGGTGGCATATCGCCCGTGGGCGTTATGACACTGAACGTTATGACATGCACCTGTATGCATTCCTTAATCCATGGTGGAGATCGCATGCCCCGAACATTTCCCTTGCCTCCCAGTGAGGAGTCTCGGTTAATATTTTTCTATTACATTTTTATTTTGGTTTTCCTATTTCTCGTATTGAATAACTCCCTCCTTCTTTTGAACAACAACCAAAAGACTTTTTCTTTTGCAACTGCCCCAGCGCTGGCGCTGCCACAGATGCGAGACTGAATCTGACGCCGCTGCTGCGCTGGCTCATCCTGCGGCTCATCGTGCTGTAAGTAATTTTGGGGAGTGGCGAGGGGCAACGGGCGAAGAGCAGAGTTAAAAAAAAAACACATTAATTAGTTATTAGTTTAGATCGGAAGCCGCCGCGCCTAGATGGCCACGCTTTGCTTGGCCTCGTTCTCCCGCTGCTGCTTGTTCACCGCCGATATACACTTGGCCATGGTGGGCGAGGCGCGCGAAATGGCGTCGGTCATAAAGTAGTCACGCAGCTCCTTCAACTTGATGTCGATGTTGCCGCCGCCAATGGCTTTGCTCTGCGCAGAGAAAGACAGATTATGTGATGACTGAAAAAATTAGAGAATAGAGAATCTTCGGTTGACTTACCCCGCCCGCTGCACCGGTCTCGACGGCTGGCTCCAACTGACCCAGGCGCGTTAGGTGCGGCGCCACAGAATCCAGGCGGTTGCGCAGCTCGTCCAGGTTGTCATATGGCAGCGGCTTGCCCACCACCTCCGACAGAGCACGCAGGATCTTCCAGTCTTCGCGGGCCATGCCTGGCGGCGAGACGCCAGGCAGCGTCTGCTGTGGTCTGCCTTCGGTGTTAACGTAAATCGCTTGCTTCTCTGTATAGGCGGCGCCGGGTAGCACGGCGTCGGCAATGGAGGCACCATTGTCGCCATGCGAACCGATGTAGACGACAAAGCAGTCCTTGGGCAGCTGCTCGCGGGTCACCTTGCCGGCGTCGGCGTTCAGCAGAAAGAGGACCTTGGGCTGCGCCTTGACGGCGATCTGGGCGCCAGGCTTGTAACCCACATCGAAGGCGCCCACCTGGGCGGCGTTTGTCTGCAACACGTTGAAAGGGTTCCAGTCCTGCAAGCGAGTTAATAGGATATTCCTCGTGCCACTCAGTTACTCAGGGACTCTACTCACCGGCTTCTTCAGTTTCTTGCAGTACTCCGCGATGGTGGCATGAATGGCGCCGCCATCGGGACGCTCCAGCAGATCGGCACCGATAATGATGGCCGGCTTCTTGGCTCCCTCCAGCACCTTGGAGAAGGCATGCGATCCGGAGCACACGTCCTTAATGAGGGCGGCATCGGCACCAAGGTTCTCGTGCTCGTACGACAGATCGATCTTGGGTCCAATCGAGGCAATCTGCAGTTCGTTGTGAACGTATGCCTTGCGCAGACGGGTGTTGACCAGGGGAGCCTCATAGCGTGGATTGGTGCCCACGAGGAGCACAGCATCGGCCTCCTCGAGGCCGGCGATGGTGCTGTTCAGGAGGTAGTTGGCCCGGGAATCGGTGCCGCCCTCAACGAAGCCCTGCTCGGTGGCGACCGCCTCGCTGCCCAGCTTGTTCAGCAGATCCTTGAGTGCCACCTGAGCCTCCAAATCGGCCAGCTGTCCTGAAATGCCGGCCACCTTGCCATTGGCTGCCTTTACAGCCTTGGCCACCGCGATGAGTGCGCCCTCCCATTCAACGGCCTGCAGTTCGCCGTTCGGCATGCGGACCATGGGCGCCACCAGGCGCTGACGCTTCAAGCCGTCGCAAGCAAAACGCGACTTGTCCGCCAGCCACTCCTCGTTGACGTCCTCGTTTTCGCGCGGCAGGATGCGCAGCACCTCGTTGGTCCTGGTGCTGACCACGATGTTGCTGCCAACGGCATCGAGGACATCGATGCTGCTCACCTTGCGAATCTCCCAGGGACGAGCCACGAAGCTATACGGCTTGTTGGTGAGGGCGCCCACCGGGCACAGATCAATCACGTTGCCGGACAGCTCGGTAAGGAAGAGCTTCTCCACATAAGTACCGATCTGCATGTCGTTGCCACGTCCAGTGGTGCCCAGATCATCCACGCCGGCGATCTCGGAGGCGAAGCGAATGCAGCGAGTGCAATGGATGCAGCGGGTCATAATGGTCTTGACCAGCGGTCCAATGTCCTTGTCCTCCACAGCTCTGCAATGCATAAGAGGAGGAGGAGTAGTAGCAGTGCTCCAATTTCCTGCAAAGGAGATGCGTGTGCGCCTACCGCTTGCCGGTGTAGTTGATGTCGGTGAAACGGGAGCGATCGGAGCCGAAGGCCATGGCCTGGTCCTGCAGGTCGCACTCACCGCCCTGGTCGCAGATGGGACAGTCCAGCGGATGGTTCATCAGCAGGAACTCCATGACGCCCTCGCGCGCCTTGCGGGTCAGGTCAGAGTTGGTCTTGATGCGCCATCCCTTCATCACGGGCATGGCACAGGCGGCCACCGGCTTGGGGCTCTTCTCCACCTCCACCAAGCACATTCGACAATTGCCGGCAACAGCCAGTCGCTCATGGTAGCAGAATCTGGGAATCTCTACGCCGATTTGGGCAGCCGCCTGCAGATCAGGATTCAGGATCAGTACGTGTTTTACCCACTGGGGCCGTCTTTGCATCTTACCTGCAGCACTGTGGTGCCGGGCAACACCTGCACGGGAATGTCGTCCACAAAGACCTCGATCTTCTCCGGTGCCTTCGCCGGCGTCTGGGCCAGAATGGCGCTGGTGCGCACCGCCCGGCTGGCGATCTGATGTGTGGGCGAGCCCAGAGCGCCCAGCGCCTTGACTAGCGGTGCCCGTATCATATTTTCTGCAACGACAAGTGACCAAATGAAGCTGCAATCCTCGGGCCCAACAATTACATAAGTAAGAGCTGGCTGCCAGCACTTCCCTATTTATCGATCGCTGCCGCTACCACTTCAGCAGCCCCTTGCCGACAACAGCGGAGGGTCCGCCGCAGAGTTTTGGAGCTCCGGGCGCCGAAAAAGGCGCGAGAAACCTACCGAAATGCTGGAAAATATTCCTGTGAGCCTTAATTCGGAGACAACTTTTTTATCGCTTGCTTTGACAGTTGCACTGTGATGGCGTGCCGCGTTGCCAACGACCTGTTTGACAGCTGATTGTATTCTCAGTTGGCAACGCGCACGGCACAGCTGTTTACCCACATAACAGTGGCGTTGCCAGAACGCGCACAGAAAATTTAGCTTTCCTTGCGTTTTCTTCAGCCACCAGGCATTTTCCTCACATAAAGAACCTTGAGCGGGAAGCGCAGATTTCCGAGGGGTGGAGAAACGTTTGCCTTTCTTTGCAAAAGCGTAGAAGACCCCTATTAAAAGCAAACTACCGCTGTCTAATCGGCGTTGCCTGCCTGGGGAAAAAAAATCGCGCCACATACTGGCACCTAAAGAAACCGTTTCAGTTATTTCAAATTTCAGGCTTCCTTCCGTTTCTTAAAGAACTTCGTTTTCCAGTTGCTCATTTTAGCATGTTTCCATATTGGAACTTAATGGTAACAAGACGGCATTTGCTATCGACATTAGAAAAACTTCAATAGTCCAGAATAGTTGTTTCCGTTGGTCGAAACTGCATTCTTGGCCAAAATTTGAATTGGGCATCCTGTAGGTTGCGGTACAAGTACATATGTATGTATTAATCTCGAATTCAAAAATTAATCAACTGAAGTCTAACTGCCATATCAATGGATATTTTTAAAAAGGAGCTTAAGATCCTGGCTTGAATATGAAATATTAAGATTTGGTGGGTTTTTGCAGCTTACCAATTACATCGCCCCCGTTACATGAGAAATGAACCTCCACCTGGAGGTCTTTTGCTAGCCATTTCGCTGTAGACAGGAGACCGGAGACTGTAAAGTGGAGACTGACGTCGGTAGACGCCGCTAGTGAGATCTGTTAAAGATCAAATCTTTGCACGGGAGTCACGCGAAAAATTACACACACTAACGAGAGGTGGACAATGCAAACGGCACGGATGACGGACAGGCCAGCAAAATGATGTTCCCAGCACACTCGCAGCGAGTGGAGCCGCCGACGCCACTCGCCCTGTCTGTGTGAGTGTCGGGACGGGACGGACTAACGCACGATTCTGTTGGATCTGCGGAATCTATGTGGCTCCCATTTGGCGTCCCTGGTGAGCGGCGCCACTGTCTGCCATTCGGCCACCTGGAGATGACAGCGTGTGTCACGAATCCACCTAAAACTCTGTGAAATTAAAACCAACTGAAAATACGTCAAAAAATATGCAATGCAATATTGAAGGACGCAAATTTAATGTTTTCTTTTCTATTTATGGACAAAAATATTGACTGTTGCATACATACATACATATGTATTTATATAGTTATAAAAAAGTATTAAATTCAGCTCTTAAACACATTCGTTACTTTATTATCAAAAATACATATTTCAAATATTAAGAAAAGAAAACCGATCTAGAGATGCGTGCGTGACACGAATCCCCCCCGCCGGCCGCCTACCATTTCTAGCGCTCACCGCAGCCAGGTAATCAGATAAAAATATATTATGACGTACCAGACCGACTTTTCATTGTTAATTGAGCGGCAGCTACATAAACCTTTCCCGGAGCCCGGCCCTGAATGATTGAGATTGAGACGTGCTTGATATCTGTTGGGATCGCAGTGGCAGAGCCGGCAATACACTTGGCGCAATCTCGCAATGTTTTCGATCATTCAATTCAATGCAGATAACAAAAAAGTAATGGAGATGGATTTATTTGAAATAGACAGATTTACGATAAGGATTTGAATACACACATACATATATGTATGATATATGAGGAGTTTGATACAAAATGTTGAAGCTTGTGACATCAGGCCCAAAATGTAACATCCTTTTTTTTTGGTGTAAAAACGATGCTGCTGCTTCGGCGTCGGCGTCGTTGTTGCTGTGGTTTTTGTTGTCTGGCGTCTGTTGGCTGTCTCTCTTATCTTGTATCTCGGCTGCTCTTGCTCTCGCTCTTTCTCTATCTCTTTCTCCCTCCTCCTCTGCACGCCTGTTTTTTCTCCTTTGCCTTATCGCAGTGTATCTGCTGCTCATAGATGTGTGCACTCAAAGAAATTAATAAGGTAAAAGCATTTATAATTCTGAAAGATGCATTTAAGTTATTGCCAATTTGTCAGATTCTTTTCGTACCTACCATTAGGAGATGTCCATTGTCAAGTAATCACATTTTTGATGATTGACGCTCTCCCCAGAGAGTATAATCAGGAGTTATCATTGAAGGAACCACATTCCCCATAATTAGGTCAACATACAAATTTATTCCCCATAAAATAATGAATTATAATTATAAATTATCAAAATTATTATTTGAATTCAAATATATTTAAATCTAATTTATATGACCTGGTTACGTAATCATTGTTATCGAACACACCACTCCCCCAATAATCCCTCCCTCCCCCTAGGTGATTACTTTATACCTAGTATGGAGAGTTGATCTTTAAAAAATAAAGCTTCCCCTTAAGATTATTTATTTTTAATGCCAAACTTATTGACATTGCGAAATTTAACGGGGCCTATCTTAAAATTATTATAATTAATTATAGAATAAACAAAATAAATTCATTACTATACAATCTACGAGTTTAAAGGTTTTATTAAAGATTTTTGCTGTCCTTTGCTTTGAAGGATGGCGTTGCATTTTGTCCTCTATGGGTGACTAAATTGGGAGATATTGCGACAATTATAAGTAATTATTATTTCAATTTAAGTTTTATAGTACCACATTAAATATAGCATAATGTATTTGTAATGAATGGTCTATAATAAATAAAATAAATATCATATGCACAATTTCTCGCAATGTGTTGATGAATGCTGCTGCCACGCTCCAGACGTGTCGCCACAATTTGCAGCCAAACGCCGGCGACATCGGCTTGGCGCCTAAAATCAAACGGGGTTCCGAACGAACGAAATTTTTTTTTAAAAATAACGTGCAACAACGACGCGGCTAATAATGTGATTTGTTTTGGCGGCAGAGCGAAGGAGAAGGCAGGAACAACCACTCCTGTCTCCTGTCCATCGTCCATTTTGGCTTCCTCGCGGCAGCTTTAGTATGTGATAATTTTAAACAATTTACTCCCCTTTTTTGTTGTTGTTGGAAGGCCCGCCGGCATTTGTCCGCATTTAACGGTGTGTCCTTGGCGGGATGCACCGCCCCTATACCTGCTTCACTCTTTAAGAATCCCGCAGTTTCTGGAAGCGGTGAGATAAGGCAGCAATTTCTGCGGATCGACGCCATAAAGCAGATATGCATGATACGATTATAATTATACGGCAAGCAAGCAACAGTCAGCGGCGGCGGCGTTCCCACAGTGAGCACTGCCAATGAGAAACCACGCAATCCTTCCGCTTCCCCTCCCTACCCAGAGGTTAATACAAATCAAAACTAATAGAACTCCTTACAGTACATACCATATTTTGAAGTAGTTAAAATGTAATAAATATTTGTAATATATGATATTACAGACCTAAAAATAAATTGTAAAAACCTAATGGTTATCGGGTTCGATCCATTATCCTTGTTTTAAAGAAATGCTCTATCTAAGCCAATATAATGAAATAGAACATGTTATTTAAAGCAGAGCTGTAAGGCAATACCATACAAAATAGGACAAATTTTCCCTGATTTTTTAGAAAGGGAAGAACTAGCGCAAAATTCGATCCATTAGATACGAGGGATCTTCCTTATTTCGTGAGATCTCTCTTTTAATACATACAAATATAAAAAATATTTAAGTTATTGGGGTTGTCGGTTTCTCCTATATACATATGTATCAAATTAAAAAATAATATAAATGCCTCTATTTCCTTTAAAACTTTAATTTAATATATGTATACAAATATATACAAAGTTAAAACAATAAAGAGAGTCATTAACACCATATTATTTTGCTTTAACCATAAAT